>CM037789.1:55657741-55679726 GCA_021229015.1 Solen grandis | reverse complement strand
ACCGCAAGCCAGCTGGAAGGCCTCCTCACATGAAAAATCCAAAGTCCCTACCGGGATTCGAGCCCACAGTGGTGAGGGGCTGAGAGATTTGTAGTCCACGACTGTAACCGCTCGGCCACAGCAGTCCCTTAATCTTATGGTATTTTCTCTTTAGTAGTACAATTACTCATATTTATTGTGTCAGATAAAAAAACAAGAGGGCCATGATGGCCCTGAATCGCTCACCTGAGTACCATTGCTTCAACTGATGTCAAGGTTTTTAAACAGACAAGGATTCTGATATAACTTAATCTAAAACATTTTACCCCTGACAATACTACACACCAAATACCTAAGCAATGGGCCATATGGTTTCAGAGAAGACTTGGGCGCAGGGTCATTTATCACCGCAGGGCCAAGACTTTGAAAATCTTTGTAATGAACCATTAGATGCTACTACATACCAAAAATCTTAGCTCTAGGCCTTATTGATTCATAGAAGAAGATTTTTTAAGATTTTCCTATTTAACTCTATGTAAAACAAGTGACCCCTGGTGTGGGGTCATTTATCACCATTGGGCTATGATTTGTACAATCTTGGTAGTGGCCCATAAGATGATGCTACATACCAAATATCTAAGCTCTAGGCCTTATGGATTCATAGAAGAAGATTTTTTAAGATTTTCCTATATAACTCTGTGTAAAACAAGTGACCCCTGGTGCGGGGTCATTTATCACCATAGGGCTATGATTTGTACAATCTTGGTAGTGGCCCATAAGATGATGCTTCATACCAAATATCTAAGCTCTAGGCCTTATGCATTCATGGAAGAAGATTTTTTAAGATTTTCCTATATAACTCTATGTAAAACAAGTGACCCCTGGTGCGGGGTCATTTATCACCATAGGGCTATAATTTGTACAATCTTGGTAGTGGCCCATAAGATGATGCTACATACCAAATATCTAAGCTCTAGGCCTTATGGATTCATAGAAGAAGATTTTTTAAGATTTTCCTATATAACTCTATGTAAAACAAGTGACCCCTGGTGGGGGTCATTTCCGGGTTTGGCCCAACCAAAAAAAAAGGCCTCGGAGAAGAAGATTTTTTCAAGTTTTTCCTATATTAGCCTATGTGAAATCAAGTGACCCCTGGGGCGGGGCCAATTTTGACCCCAGGGTCATAATTTGTACAATCCTGGTAGAGAGTCATAAGATCATGCTACATACCAAAAATCAAAAGGCTAGGCCTTGTGGTTTCAGAGAAGAAGATTTTTTAAATTTTCATTTTTAAAATCTATTTTTAGCTCCTGTGACCTAATTATGCGATGGACCAGAACCATTTATACAACTTTAGTAGAGCTTCATCCAAGGAACATTCCTGCAAAATATTTTTCAAATTGGCCAAGCCGTTTAGGATGAGATGTTGTTTGAAGCAATTGTTGACGCCGGATGCACGCACGCACGCACGCACGCACGGACGACGGACGACGGACGCCGGACAAAAGGCGATCAGAAAAGCTCACCTTGAGCACGTTGTGCTCATGTGAGCTAAAAACTATCTACCTACCCACCTAAAAAATGTCAGTCGAGTAACTCCAAACAAAGAATTTTTAAGGTCAGCCTCAATTTATTGTGCGGACAAGGATTTTACACTAAGTGTCAATGTGACCGTGACCTTTGACGTAATGACCTCAGAATCAATAGTGATCATCCATTATCCATGTCAACCTCTCATCTAAGTATGAAAACAGCACACATATTAGTTATCAAGTTATTGAGTGGACATTGATATGGCTAACAGACGGACAGATGGACAAGCGCCTTATCATAATAAGGGCGTATAATAAAACTTGGTATCATAAAGCTCTTACAATATATTTTCACTTATCTGTGACGGCTTTTTAGGTATAAATAACTAAACGACCACTGTAAAAGTGCATGAATCATGATGAATGAATCGTCTAAATTCTTATTTTTCTTGTAACTTCATTATAATCCTAGGTACCGTTAGAAAGGTCTTCAAATTCCCTGTGTAAAACAAAACATCATACAAGGGCACGTACGTGTAGACTACCTGTATGATAAAGTATTTTGTGTGCGCGTATTGTAGGGGGCGGTAGATTTTACAGTGCCGGATCAAGGAGTTCAAGGGGGGGGGCTATATAAAAGTGTAACCCGAGCCACGAGGAAGGTGTAGCTCTGGTTTCACTGGTGATCTGGTGGAACATCCCCGCGATTTATTGTTTTTTTTTATTTTAAACTGTGAAATAATGCATTATTGTGGGATTTTTGTAGGTTGTGTGTCTACATTTATGTATGGTCGGGGAATTTTAGTGGGAGGCGTGCCAGGTGCCACTTTTTAGTCATTCTACTAGAAACACATTTTTTTCTGTTTAACCTTACCCCCTTTATACAACATTCACGTTCTCCTAATACCAGATATGAATTGATCTGAACAAGAGAGAGAGAAGCAGATGTGAAACATGCCCTAACTCGAAACGAAAGTAGCATATATTGTTTAAAGACGCAATCTAATACATACATGTAAATCCTCAATACAGTTCCATACTATATAATAAATATTTATTACAATAAATAAATGAAAGCCATTATTTAGTATTTATACAAATGTATTCAAGGATAAGGATCAATCTGACGATATTTTGATAGATGAGAGTGCTGTACGTTTCGTTTCCATGCATGATAAGTCAACCAGCATTATTACTCACTGACTGGTTCATTTAAGAAACACAAATTGAAAATATCGAAGAATACCTGTAAATTTGCAACTTTTTTTCTGCCAATTTCCCCCGATTTGTTTCTGCTTTCTTTTCTTAGGAGAAGGGAGACAACTCTAAATGAATTAAACGCGGATACTGCAATCAAAGCACTGAAAGCACAGAAGTTGTGTGTGTGCCTCAAATGAAAGGAGCTTGTCAAACTGAAGAACTGCTGCAGCCTGGGTCACTTAATTTTTTGTCAGATACAAATGTTGAATAAAATAATGATATATAGTTGTTTAGTTCGCCTTTTTTGATAAAGATAATACATATTGATGGAAATCTTATTAACTGCAGGTAAGAGAATTAGGGAGGGAAAGAATTGCAACGAGCTAATTGTTAGGGGTAGCTTTATGTGACTTTCAGATATTAACAGCTTTGTATCAGACTTAATGCTTTCTCTGTGGGTTATTATAACAACATAAAATTACTAAGTCCCGTATATTTACCTTTTTTAAGTATTTACTATCCATCTTGAAAGGACGCGTTTACTATTGTCAATCCCCATACTTATCAAGGTAAGTTGCCATAAAATCTTGGCGCCATATATTCTGGGTGCCATAAATTTTCATCACACACATTCGCAGTACCATTTTTTGTTCCTGGTGCTATTTTTTCCAACAACATCAACAATAAAAAACTCTACAGAGTGCACCTTTTGGGCCATATATGCAAACTCCACTCTCATACCACATGTAATAGTGATGGAATGACACACATGAAGTTATTTTATCATTCATTGACTACCTAAGTACCTAGGTCATGTAGTTTTTTCCAGTGCTGCGAGTAGCAGTCTTTGATTGGCAATATAAATTCAACAAATTTGCTTGCTACAATTGATTAGGCAGTCATTTTACCTTTGCGTAAAGTCAAGATTGTTTTAACAAACTTGTGTGCTTTCACACTTACCCTAACTCTCATGTGGTAATAGTTTAATACAAAAACAAAATATTTCACTCTGTCCAAACGTGATATATATGTTCGTAGGGATGTTGTATCTGTTTAATTAATCAATCAATAAATTGTGATCGTGGGCCATCAACTGAAAATCGAATTTTTAAAGTAAATGCAAGCCTTTATGGACTTTGAGCTATAAAGGCTATAACTCCCAAGTCAATGGATGCTTCTGTCTGTTTTTTTTTGGCATCTACCTCGCATTGACATCAATAGTGATCTTGTACTGCAGGTTAGAATCATCCTAATAACCTGTTTTTGTCCTCATTGGTAGCAGTCGTGTTTAAAACTAGGGCACCTTGGTCTATTGATTATGTACTCGATTAAGGATTCAAAGGTTTAGAGTTTAACGCCATTGAACGTACAGATATTTCAGGACCTCCTCAAAGTACTGGTACAACTGAGGAACCGATGGGAGGGATTAGTATTATCCCAATTCCCAATTGATGTAAAAAAAATATAAGTCATAACCCAACAAGCACTAATCTATCATAATCACTTGTACAACATTACCTCTTGTAAATGTAGAATTCTAAGATACACAGGGTCTGTAGAGAAAAGACTGGAATTTTCTCATTTATAAACTTCCATTGAAACATTTTCCCCCAAACTTTGAAAGGCACTTGAATTTGGATTGACTTTAAAGACAAAGGCAGAGCGAAAGTGAACAAGATTTGTCGGAACAACACATATGCCCCTCTACGCTCCTTCAACACCCATCGAGGTCAATATGACCTTGACCTTTGACCAAGTGACCCAAAAATCAACAGAGTTCATCTACTAGTCATGACCAATAGCCCTATGAAGTTTGAAGAATGTGGGCCCAAGCATTCTCCAGTTATTGATTGGAAACCATTTTCATTTAAGGTCAATGTGACCTTGACCTTTGACCAAGTGACCCCAAAATCAATAGGGGCCATCTATTCGTCATGACCAACCACCCAATGAAGTTTGAGGAATGTGGGCCCAGTTGCATTCTCTGGTTATCGATTGAAAACTATTTTTACATTTGAGGTCACTGTGACCTTGACCTTTGACCAAGTGACCCAAAACTCAAATTGGGTCATTTACGAGTCATGACCAATTACTCTATGAAGTTTGAGGAATATGGACCCTAGCATTCTCCAGTTATCGATCGGAAATGGAGTGGACTAACGACGGACCGACCGACCATCTGACCCACCAACATTTGCAAAACGATATGACCCCCTCTTCTTTGAAGGAGGGCATAAAAATAACAATCCAAAGAGAGCTTCGGGCACACTTAAACTCCAATGTAACAAGACTGAGTTGTATATACCAGTGAAGAAATTATTGAGTTTGTCACTTTTACATTATTGTTAGTTTCAAAGTGAAGTAAGTATATCAACCAGTAATGGACATTGCTAAGACCCTGAGTCATGGAGACTAAGAGAAACCCCTGAAAAACAAAATGTTTATTCCTTAATCCTTAATTTGTTACAACAAATCATTTGAGGTATGAGAGAGAGATATCAATATTTATATATCTCCAATATCTATTTGTAAGAATTTTATTTAAGTCATAAAATCATTTATAAATAATCCCCATTAAAATAAAGAAGTTGTATTCTACTTTTGTCGTTCAGCTAAATTTACATGTTCACATCCTGATCATTGGGTTCATTCATAAATCATCCAAGACAAGTGGCTCTAGGAAGACATATGCATGACTTGAATAACCCTTGCATTTACCCTGGATAGTGTTGAACAATAATTAAATGGTGACCCAACAAATATTCGAACCACATACCTGTGATCTGGATTTATGCATCCTACAACTGGAGTCAGGACTATCTAGATCCTTTTTGATGTCACAATTAACAATAGTTAAGTTTTTTGGAAAAAACAAACAAACTGATATGTAAGTAATGTACTCATTTTACATCTAATGGCTAATTAGTTATTCATGCTTTTCTTAAAGATAGTATGCCATAACAAGATGATATCATGAAAAATAAATTAACTGCCAGGCACAGCTAGCTTGGCTATACAATTTGAAGCAATTATTTGAAACTGTATGTACTATAAGAATTTAAAATCAGATATAGCAATAGCCCAAACTCATTGAACAATTGTAAAAAAGGTGGATCTGAGGCATTATATGCACACAAAGTCTAAGCAAATTACACCTTCCAATTCATTTTTAGCCAAATAAACAACCAAGTTACAACAGAAAAACAACATGTGTAAGAATATCTATTGAAAATTGAATCTTTGCAGTTGGTTAATGTGGAATTCTAAAATGGAAATAAAAAAGTATAAAAAAATTAATGAATACACTCCATGAAAAAAATATAATATGGAATATAATGTAAGTAACTGGAGTTCAATGGTTCCTATTTTAAGAAGAATAACACACACATGGAGTCTGGACAGGTATTAAAACTATAATTTAAGGTAAACCATCCATCATTAAAAGGTGATCATAGTTGATGAAGTGATAGTGGGAATTGTATAGTAAATGTAAGCCTTTATAGGCTTATTGCATGTCAGTGATGCTTGCATCTGAACTTAAATCATTTTAATCATTTGATGGATCTTGATTATAATTTAATGATGGATGGATTACCTTAAAGGATAACATGTTTTAATTATCTTACAAATGCAAATGCATATACATGACAAAATTGTTTTTAGGTAAGAAGATGAAAACAATGCAATGACAAAGATTTCTTCCTAGCAAAAATCCTTGTTTAATCAGTTTAAAAAGACGCATCAACAGTATTTCAGTCATTTTAGGGACAATATATACATATATTGTGCTGCCTCATGTAATATCACACTCAACAGAAAAACGACATTACCTGTTTATCACAACTTATCACATTATCCTGAGTCTCAGACAAAGATGCAATACCAGTTCCATTTTAAAGGACTTTGCTATGTCACAGACATGAATTGAACCTACAACCTCTTAGTTAGGGGATGAATAATCTAGGAATTTGGCCAACAAGACCGACGGGAGATGTATGTAGGATTACAGCGAGCAAGAATAATTTATTCCAACAGTTAATTCAAGCCCCTTGGGAAACATACTATCAAACAAGTAAGATCTCAAGCCTTTCAGCAGATGCCTTCATTTAGTTACTTCAAGTAGCCAATGTTGGTAAGATAATGTGCAAACAGTATGGTATACATCTCATTTGGTTGAGCTCCAAACTTGTAAACGCTGCGTCTCGGGTTCAAATCCTGATCTATGACTGCACATTTTCTACACTTGGTTATGTAATGCCCAATTAGTTACCCTTTTCGCTATGAGATTTGTGTAAACAAATTACAATAAAAACTGGTGTTGAACGCAACACGTGAGTCCACTGTCAGTGAGATGCATATTTTTTTTCATTACCATAGCAACCTAAATTTTGGTCCAAGAAAAGAAAAAATGGCGTGCAGAATCTCCATACTGCCATCTATTCGGATTTTTTATCTTAAACGATTTCCGGATGAACAGACAGAGGGCAATTACCTATATTCTAATTAAATCTGTATGGTATTGGTTCTATTTACTGGCAAAATGTGGGATCGTTACAGTATATTTCTCTAGTGCATATCACACTTGGGTAAATCAAGAACATAGTTTTATTTTCATTGACTAATTTCAAATACACATGCGTGTATGCTCTCGCATTGTATGCCATGGGTCCTGTGTTCGAATCCTGGTCCATTTTAACATCCTTTTACCTGGTTACATTTGAGGCCAAAAATGGGATTCATCTGTACATACCGCCTTTTATTTTGACAAGATTCTTGAGCAATTTGTTATGTCCTATGAGTTCAGGGACACTTTCCAAATGCAGCATGTGGCCCTAAGTAAGAGATTTGTTTAAATGCCAGTAACTGACACTAACTCTTTAGCTGCATAACCTGGTGGAATACCTGCTTTGAAATTCAGGAATCCCTCCTGAAAATTAAAGAGTCCCTGTCGTGTCATTCAGACATATGACGGCTTTATTTATATAACAATTGGTGGCTAAGTTATGATTCATCAAAGAGGGTCACTAGTAAGAAAGTTTTATGAAATGATTACATTGGTTTCCAATAATGTAGCTGTTTAATGTACTTTTAATAGGAAAAGTGTCCCAATGGAACACCTGACATATCAATTCTGGAATCCCTTCCCTATTTTTGGTGTCCTCGAGATTTCGAGACACAGTCAGTGTTGATCCCTGAAGTGCGCCCACTTAAGTCCTAGTCTGGCTATACATTTCTCTCAACTGATCATTTTGGTCTTACCATTTATAAATGTGTTTCCATTGGATTAAAAAAGAAAATATATATTTGTTCTCTGTAATGTGACCGCAGGGCCTTATTAATTCAGAATTTGACGTGGATGTTTTTGTTTACGGCTGTTCAATAATCCACAAAGTATTTATGAATCATTTGAACAGTGAATTTATTCTCTTGACCACCCTTACTAAAACCATTTGAGGGGTCATGTGTTCAAATCCCTGTCTGTTTTTTTTTCTTAAATTGTTATATTACATTCACATGTCTCAATTGAACTTGATGATCATTTTGTTGTATGATTCTCAATTATTTTTCTTGTTCATATTTTTATTTTTTTGATCCAGTCATTCTAGTAACTTAGTAACATATTACTTGATTTATCATTATTTGTTAAAACATATTTATGCTTATCAAGCTCTAGAATAAAGCTTAAACAATGACAGAAATCTAGAAATCTATACCTATTATTTACTACACAAACAAGTATATCAAATAGACATAGTTTAGAAAATATTACAAAATGTCCTAAATATGAAAACGAAAGTTGAAGTTTTCGTCAAAGCTGAAACACATCGTCTATGATAATAAATTGATATTGTAAAAAATAATAACATTAATAATGCCAATCGTTCAGCATAATTTAACCCTAGTTCATGCTTAAAACTTCTATTCATTGCACTGGTTTCCTCAAGACAAAAAGTATCTACCCCACCCACTATTGAAATAATACGTTATAAAGAGACCCGCGTTACATCTCTAATAATGATGGCAGTTTGATAAATACAGTAGATCAAATAATCAATAGAAATAGAAAGTATGTATGTACCTCTCCCTAATGAGCTGGATTGAAGATTTCGGAGTTATTTTTACAGGAGTTTCAATTTCGTTTAATAGGAAACAAGAACGATAACTCTAATTGAGTTTTCCCCGGGTTGGCCTAAACACGCAATTAACATTATTTGGCGCAATGGATGCAATGTAACACGCAATGGAAATCATGTTTTCCAGATAGCATTACTGAAGGCGTATACATGTATATAATTTCAAATTATAAAAATATTTTTAATTTACGTATAGTAAGTCATTATATGACTGAAAATTATTACAAAGTTATTTATTTTGTTGTTGTGAATGTTACAAAAATTTCCATTGCGCGGTAGAATATATTTCCCGGGGAGCAATTGAAAATCATATGAAAATGTATATGTGAAAGATAAATAAAATGTCATTTTATTGTTTTCGTTCATATTTTGTGTTTCAATTAAATTTAATATATAAATAACATTTGGTAATTATACATTATTATATCAAATGAGTGTCTGTTTACCCCCGCATTTCACCTCAGCAAAACACGCAATGGAAAAAAATCTAAGAGCATCACTAAAGGTTTATATTTAATGTTTAATTCGACTTGTACTCTCCATTCGATGTATGCAAAATAGTGTTTTAAGTAGCAGTGTGTTTAAATCTCGAGGTGTTCCAGTCAAATTACTGATTTGTCAAATATTTATCTGACTTAGTAAAAAGGTGTAACTCTTAAATGAATTAAAAGCGACGTCACCTTTTGATATTAATGTTATCACTTTCGCTCTCGGTAACTAAAGCTAACGATACATAATGTGACTGGTAAATGGGAGATTATTGGTGTTAGCCCTAAGGTAGCACTCCACACTAAAATCCAAGTTTTTGTTGACTACGTCCCACAAGCAAGATGTACAAAATTCCTGACTCCGAAATACAAAACCTTGAAAAAAAAGACACCATTTTCTGATAACATGTTAGTCATTGCATTGCAAATCTACAATAAAATTGTGACATTTACAGTTGTCAGGCAGTACAAGAATCTGTGATTCATCCTGCTGAAGGCAAAAATCTACTGTGGGCCGAGACCACAAACACCACATTTTGTGACTCTGGCAAAAATTATCTGCAAATAGAAGGGCTTTAAACAAAGTGTTTCTGCTTTAGTAACTCCCTATACTTGCAAACTATCCCCAAAAATGTGGTGCTCACGCATGAAAATTTTTGGCAATTGCTAAAAGTGTGTACCCCCTTTTAAAATGACTTGATATTTACCACCATGCAGACGAAAAGCACTGTTTACAGAAAATGGCGTCCTTGACATTCTCATGCATGAACAAATGATTCTTGGCCGTTTTCGAATTTGCCAGAGTTCATATTAGAAGTCACAAGAACAAATTTGATGCTAAAAAAGCATTTAAAAGACAAATAGCCATTTAAATCCAGAATATTTACCCTATTCAAGAAATTTAGTGTGGTGTGCTACCTAATAGTAGTGTTGTATCTGTTATCTCCCTTTGCTAGGAATTAGTTCATTTAATTTTACAGACTTCCCTTCATTACGGAGGGGATCATCCGTCAAATCTCTGTGGGTCTAGATGACAATCTTATATGTATTAGTTATTAAATTTTCGTAAGCGATGCGAAGCGGAGCGCTGCGATAAATCCATAAAATTTAAAATATAAACAATAACATATTTACATATTGTCACGTACGCCATTCAGATTTGCATTTTTTCCTCGCATTATGGACCCGACTCCCGTTTGATTGACAGTAACCGTGATAGGTCAGAGTCAGTATCAATGGTTACATTTTATATGGCTTTTTTTTCACAACATGACGTAATCAGTCACCGTCGCAAAAAAACTCCACCAATATTGCCCTTAGATCATATAGGCACTATACACCTTCATTTGTTTTCAATATCACGACATCACTGATCATTTTCATTGTCAAATACCCACGACCGATCGATAGATCATCTATCATCATGAATAAGTTAGTCGGGGGTATTCGACGATGGATCATTTTAAGAGAATCAAAAACAAATGACTAAAAATATCTGCAAATATGTTAAGCATAAGAAGACAAAAATGTAAAGGTTGGTACGGGATAGATAAACTATATATGTTTGTTTTAGTAGTATTTAGCTTTATCTAGAAATTCCCGCAACTTGATTTTGAGAAAACCCTCCTGTGTCGGGACTATTTGTCAATTTCATTCGATTCGTTAGAAAAAATGAAATAAACACTTGCGTCAGAAAAAATAAAGAAACTCAAATGAAACCAAACACCGAGGTGCAGTGAATACTGAAATTAGCTTAAGAAGTCCGTTAGATGTCCATGAGGTATCTAAAATGCAAGGTTATCGATCAAATGAAAAAAGAAACTGTTTTAAAAGGGCTAAATTTCGTGACAGATTTTTATCGCCTTTTTTTATCACTTTTAACGACCTTCGTATATCACCGCTGGGATTTGAATCCAAGACATTTCGTTTATTTACAATAGTTTTGCTTGGTTATTTCGGTATAATGTTCGTCTAACAGTAGATCAATTTGGGGACATTTATTCTATATGATAGAGATGTAGTTCTGCTTCAAATTAGTGGCATGGTACCACATGCACAGACCACGGGGAGTGTGTGTGTGTGGGGGGGGGGGGAATAGGAGGTCATGATCCCCACTGGCTATTTTGTTTTAAAATACCGTATATTCGTTAATTTTTGGTGACATTAAATTTCGTTGATTATATAGAGAATTTTGTGGGTACATTTATTCGTGGATCTATGTTCTTGAAAACTTAAGGTCTTCGTGGGGATTGATATTTGTGGTTAAAACACTAACTCTAACCTACATTCTATCTCTCGCATCTTAAAAAATAGTTAGCCTCCATAATACATTGTAACGTCATTAACAACTATGACGTCATCTATCGCTAGAAGTCGGTAGAATGAGAACATTTTCAAAAGCCCTCCTACGATGTAACTGTCCTCCCCGGGACGTTAATTTAAGATAAAGTCCCTGTTCCGCTGTATTTCGGACCTCATGGCATGTCACGGAGATAACCAAGGTTTCCTAATGTTCCATTATGATACCTTGGTTATCTTGATAGAGGTTAAGTGGTCCAAGACGTAGTGGAACCATTATAGGGACTTTACCTTAAAATACGTACGCAGAAAATGTATATCACAATGGCCATGATAACATTTTATCTTACTGTGAAATATATGATTATCATTAACGGATATGTCATTGTCGTTTCACTGTTAAATGCGAGAAGAGGTCATCCGTCGATATAAACAGAAGGCTGATCAGCACTAAATATTAAGGAATACATGTAATAGTTCTTTAGATAGGAAGGCAATTTAGTTGCAGCTGCAAGTTCTGGAAATTCGTCACCAATAAGAAAGTCAAGTTGGATAACCACGAAGATCTTGCAAACGGTATTATCTGTACCTTACAAAAAAGGTAGTACAGTGTGACTTTAATATAAAAAGTTTTATGTTTAGCTCCAAGAAAAGAAGATACACTGATGTAACATTTTCAATTATACCCCATTTCAAGCCCACCCCCCACCCCCGGGAACTTAAAAACGTTTTCAAATGACTCTCTCCTTTTACATCGGGAAAACGTAAAACTTTAACACTTATTAACAAATATAATATGAACTGCTGATATTTCTATTGGTATTCAGTTTTCCTATTTCCTAAATAGAATTAAAAAAAAGGCTAAGATAAAGCTGGTAAATCTTCCACATCCAGGGAACTTAAAGACGTTTTCAGATGACCCCCCCCCCCCCCCCCCCCCCCCCCCCCCCCCCCCCCCCCCATTTTTATGCTTCTGCATGTCGTTAGCACAATGATGCATTTATTAGCATTTGATGTTCCTGAACTGAATTTATATGATTTTAATTAGGAAATTTTAAAACGTTTCAAATTGTCTCGGGTTAACATGTAGATTCCTGGGTAAGTCATTTGAAAATGGGGTGGTGGGTGTCTCAATGCGTTCTCATTATGCCCTATGCCATACCCAGGAATATAACACGTTTTTAAATTCCCGGATGGGACCATACCACGTGCTATATGACGTCACTTTAAGGACGTTTCCTACAGTTTTCTACATCTTCTATATAGACAAAGAAGGACAATTAAAACCCTTTCATGTTTGTTTTTTAACTTTGCATGATTATAGAGAACCATAAAAGAAACATTTTTATGAAAAAAAAAGTTGGGGTTGGGCGTCCTATTTTTTTATTTCTCTGCCTCTGAAAGTGATATTCAATCATAAGCAGAAGAATTTGCTTCGATTCGAAAAAGAAAAATGCTGTAAGTATTCTATTTATATATATTTCATGGCTTTAACGAGTTGAGCTTCATTAACCTGCACACTGTACATGAGTGCGAGCATGCGCACGAATGTATGTGGGCGGGTTAATCAAGATCACAAGTGAAGCCAGTGCAACAAGGCCAAATGTAGGAAGGAGGCGGTACTACAGTGTCTCGTGACTTTTTTATGCAGATGATCCCAAATATAGAGCGTTGTGGGTATCAAAGAGAACCCCCGTGAAAATGACCGATCAGTGAAAGGAAAATATCTATTTACCAATCAAATACAAACCCTCACATCTCAGCGCCTTCCGTTCAGTCGCGCAAATTGGAATTGAGAAGGACGCACTAAATTAGTGTAGGCGCATTACTTTGAATCTAAGCGACAGACTCAGTGTGAATTTTTTTTTTTATTTCATTGAAACTAAACCGGACAGTTTCTTACATTTTTAGAACATTATTGGTGATGTGCTTTGAAGGGTGAATGCGTTATCTCCCTTTTAAAAAAGTTGAAGAAAAAAATGAGCATTAGCATTTTTCTTCTCCGAATCGAGGCAAAATTTGCTGCTTGTGACAATTTGAAATGACAGAGCATACCACGTAGAATGGCCACATTGCTAATGTCTACTTCGTTTTATTGCTAAATATAGAAAGTACGTAATGGTCTGGGGTGGGGGTTAATTTATAATGTAAAAGGATTGATACTGAGGACCACCTACAGAAATACAATTATTCTGAGTGATCACAATACTGTATAGTTATTTGATAAACCAAGTGTCCACCATTACTGTGCGGTTATCTGGATAACTGCATGGTTTTTCATCACTTAATGCATGCGCGTGAAAACTCCGCCCCTAAATAGTGTGAGATATCTAAATTAAACATGGGCACTTTTCTACAGAACACTACCTTGACCATGATATATTTTTTAAGATGAAATAATCTAATTTAAAAAAAGAATATCCCATTGACAAAGTGTATTGTTAACGAAATGGCGAGGAAAGATGTGAATAATAGAAACATCTTATTATATGAGATCATTTTTATTTTACAATAATAATCACTTATTACATTTATTATTACTTTATTCGCTTCTTTATTATCTAATCGCTTTTTTATATATTTTGTCGTATTGATAACTCTGTTTATTCATTTACCGATCTATCAATTTATAAAAAAAATATATATTAAATATTGTTATTTTAACACATCATCTCTCATGTATTCCTTATCACATTTAATATCGTTTCATAACTTTTTGCTCACTCAGCCCCTAACCACGTGGGTTCGAATCCCGGCAGGGTCATTCGTACTAATTCGTTCTTTTATCATTCACTTATCTCTAGCAATAGATTTTTATCTTTGATGTAGATTTTAAAATTAGAACTCAATATTAGTATTTATATCGCGATGTTTAATAGTTAATTACATTCTAAATTAATGAATTAATTGTATTGTTATAAATAAATTTATTAATTAATTCACATATTTGGAACAGTTTCTAGCATAAAGATACACCAAAGGTAAATACAGATTTATTATACAGTATAAGTTAATGTTGTCTATGGAACATGCACGAGATCATCGTGTAAAGCTGACATACAACTCACGTGATTTAAGTCGAATAGATAACCTCGTGCAGTTGTTTATCCTTTACTTCTTGTGATGACCAAATAATATCAATGTTCGACACGGAATAGTTGTCACATGTTTGTTCAGCTGAACTAAAAAAATAGTTCAAACCAACCAGGGTAGACATAAAATGCACGTGATAAAAATGAAACACGATTTGCTGCAAATAAGTTTTGTTCTAATTTTATCGATGTCAGATCTGAACCAAACTAATCAAAATTACTCGCGATTTATAGTATACATGCAGTCTAGTTATTTTTATTCATAACTTTCCTTGTAATTAATTTTTTTTAGTATGGATATATGTTCGCGTATGTTCGCGTGTTTGTGTTCGTGCGTGCCTTCGCCAAGTTCCGAGGTGGAATAATGGGTATATTTTTTCTTAGTTAACATCTTCAAGGATAGTATGTACCATTCATAGATTCAATGTGGTATATTTTATGACATTTTTCTTAAATGAAATGTTACGCCAAACAAGTGGTATGACACCACACCGGTCCCATTGGTACAAGGAGCGGAAAGCAGGGATGCTCTGTCGATACCATTTAAGGAACAATCCTGTACATTGTATATTTGACATAGATATCCTCAGTAGACATTAAGTATAAGATTAGTCTATTAAAACGTTTCTATAAACAATAGAAGACCGAAGCCAGCATAGCGAACAAGCCGAAAACAGTGTGATGGAAAGCCTGACTGTCTTATTGTGTAGATAATGTATATTGTTGATTCATAAACACAATATATTGAGTGGCAACAGGCTTAAATAGAATCGTCACACTATATATGAGTCTATTTTGATGATAAACTGAGTTAACCTGAGTTATATGAACGACAATAGACTATATAGAGCCGTTACAGCAATATATAGACAATTTAGCATTATATGAAAGTCGCCGACGTACGAAACCGAGTGATGACAATACTCGACTATATTAAAAAAAACATTAACAACAACAAACAAACAAACCTAAATGAACTCTAAACCTAGAGTTAAGAGTTACCAATTAAGTGTCTACTATACAGTTGCTACCAGCCTTACTGTAAAAGGCATGTAGTATACACTGAATATCAAAATCAACTGGTCTGGTAGCGGACATATATTTATTGTCAGTACCCCTTGTTGGTTATTTATGATCCAACTTTAATATGTCAAACACAACTACTATGTTGTGTAGTAGATGGTAGTTAAGTCATACGGGGATACTGCGCTATATAATTGTAAATGTGAAGTAACACTGAACATGGGCCAAGCTGGGCTAAATTGGTGTGCAAGACGGGCTAGGGGATAAAGGGGCATGTTTCACCTTTTTAATGTGTCAATCACAGTATCATTGTTTCTGCTTGAATCAGGGCGTCATAAACAGAATTGGGGTGATTGGTGCCACCTCTCTCACACACATACACTGTGTGTGTGTGTGTGTTTGTGTGTGTGTGTGTGTGTGTGTGTGTGTGTGTGGTGGTTTCAAATGAGATATGTACAATTCGTTGCTATTAATGTATCAATTAATATGGTTTTTTTTTCTCGATCTTAATCTGGGTTTCTACTCTGAGATTTGAAATATTTACAATGATATGTAACCAGAAAAGTCATCTTCAATCTTCATCATCATTGTATAGAACATTGATATTTTATTTCAGAAGGTCTCCTGAAAACAGTTGAAATTACATGTTTGTAAAGTTATCTTCTGTAAATAAAAGATTTTATTATCATAATTATTATTAGTCTACAAAATATAAAAGTTATTTTTTATTTTCTTTTTCATGAAAAATGAATAATTATAAGATACAATGAGCCTTTACATGATTTGAGCCAGCTTTTTTTTTCATTCCCCCCCCCCTCATCCACCTTCCCAATAACTAATATATTAATTTCTTTTCTTCAGGTTATTGTTAACTTTTAACATATGTTTAGGGTGCCTGATTCGATTCTCGGGATTCATTATTCCTGCGCTTTACCACTAAAAAAAAGACAAACAAACAAAAAATCAATCTGATTAATATATCAATACAAAATCACGGAAAACAAGAAATATCTTTTTAAACAAGGGGGTCATTATGGCCCTGGGTCGCTCATCTGAGAACCAAAAAAAATGTTAAAACCAACCGGGGTAACAAAAAAATCCGTGTAAAAATGAAAAACATTTGCGCAAAAATTTTGTTCTAATTTTACGTGCAGTCAAACCCAAAAAACAAAAAATTCTCGCGATTTATAGTGTACATGCATCTTAATTATTTTTTTCAAATTTTTCCCTTTTAAATTTAATTTTTGATATGATTTTGTTCGCGTATGTTCGCGTGTTTGTGTTCGTGCGTGCCTTCGCCAAGTTCCGAGGTGGAATAATGGGTATATTTAGGACTTTCTGCCTACAGGCAGAAAGTCATATTGGGTTTGTACTGTTTTTTTATTATTCTTCTTCTTCTTAAATTTTTTTTCTTCCTCTTATATTTGTGTTAATTTCGAGTTTGCCATTTACCAAACAATGAAAATTTTTAAAAAGGGAAAATTTCAAACCCTGAGTTTCGGGTGCAATGAATTTTATTTTCAACGACGTCATATAACTGATTTTACGTCAGGTGAAAAAAATTTGTACCGGGCTACCCATTTTTCGGCCGATTTTTATCAAAATTTCACAGAAAAGTAGTTAGGCTTAGTGGCATCCCGGTTCCGTTTTTTTAAAATTCGAAAAGTCCAGGTTCTATGCGAATCCAAGATTCGAACCAAGGTCGTAAATTTTTTTAAAAGCTTTTAAAAACTGTCCTATTTAAAATAGAAATTGTATTTTGTCAGTAAAAGGTCTCAAAGTTTTAAAAATTTTTTTGGGAAATAAAGTCATTGAAGTTTACGGGCGTCATTATAGTTAATTTATTTCTAAATTAACAAGATTTTCTATATGTTAAATAGTGAAGGCAATGAAAATTAATGACACATGCTTCAAAGGCTGAATTTTGATTTCATGATTTTCATATTTCCTATGACGTCATATGAAAGTCACACTTGAATATGCAACAAAAATTTGTACGCGGTCTACAGCCATTGTTTATGAACCATTTTCAACAAATTTCACAGAATGTGTATATTGAGTTCTAGTTGTGCATCCCGGTGTCCGTTTTTCAAAATTCGAAAAGTCCATTTTTTCTATAGCGAATCCAAGATTCGAACCAAGGTCGTAAATTTTTAAATGCTTATAAAATCTGTCCTATTTAAGATAGAAAGTTGATATTTAAATCAGTATATAGGTCTCTAGAAGTTTTAAAACATTTTGTGAAAAAAAAATGTCATATGACTCACGTGACGTCATTATATGATAATGTATTTCTAATATTAACAAGAATATTTCTATATGTGAAATTGTCGAAGGGCAATGAAAATTTAATGACACATGCTTCAAAGGCTGAAATTTTGATTTCTATGATTTTCATATGCCTATGACGTCATATGACGTCACACTTGAAATATGCAACAAAAGTTTGTACGCGGTCTACAGCCATTGTTTATGAACCAATTTTCATCAAATTTTTCACAGAATGTGTATATTAAGTTCTAGTTGTGCATCCCGGTGTCCCCTTTTTCAAAATTCGAAAAGTCCATGGTTCTATAGCGAATCCAAGATTCGAACCAAGGTCGTAAATTCTTAAATGCTTATAAAATCTGTCCTATTTAAGAAGAAAGTTGATATTTAGTCAGTATATAGGTCTCTAGAAGTTTTAAACATTTGTGAAAAAAAAATGTCATTGACGTCACGTGACGTCATTAATTTATAATGTATTTCTAATATTAAAAAAATATTTTTATATGTTGAAATTGTCGAAGGGCAATGAAAATTTAATGACATATGCTTTTAAACGCTGATATTTTGATTTCTATGATTTTCATATGCCTATGACGTCATATGACGTCACAATTGAAATATGCAACAAAAATTTGTAAAGCGGTCTACGGCCATTGTTTATGAACCAATTTTCATCAAATTTTCACAGAAGTGTATATTAAGTTCTAGTTGTGCATCCCGGTGTCCGTTTTTCAAAATTCGAAAAGTCCATTGTTCTATAGCGAATCCAAGATTCGAACCAAGGTCGTAAATTTTAAATGCTATAAAAAATCTGTCCTATTTAAGATAGAAAGTTGATATTTAGTCAGTATATAGGTCTCTAAAGTTTTAAACATTTTGGAAAATAAATGTCATATGACGTCACGTGACGTCATTATTTGATAATGTATTTCTAATATTAACAAGAATATTTCTATATGTTGAAATTGTTGAAGGGCAATGAAAATTTAATGACACATGCTTCAAACGCGGATATTTTGATTTCTATGATTTTCATATGCCTATGATGTCATATGACGTCACACTTGAAATATGCAACAAAAGATTGTACGCGGTCCAGAGCCATTGTTTATGAACCGATTTTCATCAAATTTTCACAGAATGTGTATATTACGTTCTTATTGTGTATACCGGTGTCCGTTTTTCAAAATTCGAAAAGTCCAAGCATATATGGCGGATCCAAGATTCGAACCAATGACGTCAATATTTATATGCTTATAAAAACTGTCCTATTTGAGATAGAAAGTTGAAATTTTGTCAGTTAGTATGTGAAAATAAACGTCATATGACGTCACGTGACCTTATTTGTTTATTATTATTTTAACAAATGTAGCAGAAAGTCCTATCATTCGTATCAACGAATGAAATCTAGTTTTTCTTAGTTTAACATCTTCAAGGATAGTATTATACCATTCATAGATTCAATGTGGTATATTTTATGACATTTTTCTTAAATGAAATGTTACGCCAAACAAGTGGTATGACACCACACCGGTCCCATTGGTACAAGGAGCGGAAAGCAGGGATGCTCTGTCGATACCATTTAAGGAACAATCCTGTACATTGTATATTTGACATAGATATCCTCAGTAGACATTAAGTATAAGATATAGTCTATTAAAACGTTTCTATAAACAATAGAAGACCGAAACCAGCATAGCGACAAGCCGAAAACAGTGTGATGGAAAGCCATGACTGTCTTATATGTAGATAATGTTATATTGTTGATTCATAAACAAAATATATTGAGTGGCAACAGGCTTAAATTGAATCGTCACAACTATATATGAGTCATTTTGATGATAAACTTAGTTAACCTGAGTTTATATGAAGCGACAATACACTTATAAGAGCCGTTACAGCATATAATAGACAATTTAGCATTATATGAAGTCGCCGACGAACGAAACCAGAGTGATGACAATACCTCGACTATATTAAAAAAAAACATTAACAACAACAAACAAAAAAAACCTAAATGAACTCTAAACCTAGAGTTAAGAGTTCCCAAAATTAAGTGTCTACTATACAGTTGCTACCAGCCTTACTGTAAAAGGCATGTAGTATACACTGAATATCAGAAATCAACTGGTCTGGTAGCGGACATATATTTATTGTTAGTACCCCTTGTTGGTTATTTATGATCCAACTTTAATATGTCAAACACAACTACTATGTTGTGTAGTAGATGGTAGTTAAGTCATACGGGGATACTGCGCTATATAATTGTAAATGTGAAGTAACACTGAACATGGGCCAAGCTGGGCTAAATTGGTGTGCAAGACGGGGCTAGGGGATAAAGGGGCATGTTTCACCTTTTTATTTTTATTTATTTATTTTTTTTAATGTGTCAATCACAGTATCATTGTTTCTGCTGGAATCAGGGGCGTCATAAACAGAATTGGGGGTGATTGGGTGCCACCTCTCTCACACACATACACTGTGTGTGTGTGTGTGTGTGTGTGTGTGTGTTCAAATGAGATATGTACAATTCCATAATAGTCATCTTTAAATTAAGGTTTTTTTTCTCATCTTAATTTGGGTTTCTACTCTGAGATTTAAATTTTCTTCATCATCATTGTATAGAACATTGGTATTTTATTTCAGAAGGTCTCCTGTAAAACAGTTGAAATTACAATGTTTGTAAAGTTATCTTCTGTAAATAAAGATTTTATTATCATAATTATTATTAGTCTACAATTTATTAATGTTATTTTTTATTTTCTTTTTCATGAAAATTGAATAATTATAAGATACAATGAGCCTTTACATGATTTGAGCCAGCTTTTTTTATTCTCCCCCCTCATCCACACTTCCCAATAACTAATATATTAATTTCTTTTCTTTTCTTCAGGTTATTGTTAACTTTTAACATATGTTTAGGGTGCCTGATTCGATTCCCGGGGATTCATTATTCCTGCGCGCTTTACCACTAAAAAAAAGACAAACAAAAGAAAAATCAATCTGATTAATATATCAATACAAAATCATGGAAAACAAGAAATATCTTTTTAAACAAAGGGGTCATTATGGCCCTGGGTCGCTCATCTGAGAACCAGGTATTAGTGGGAGGAAAAGAAACAGCAAACATCTTATGATATTGTAGAAAATGGGCTCTGCCCTCAGACAACCATTAATCAAGTGAGTACTTTAGGACATGATTTTTTTTCAAATTTGTACTATATACATATAGGGAAAATTGGCTTAGCCTCCTAGCGGCCATATTTTTCAACAGATCAAACTAATTTGATCAATCTTGGTAGAGAGTGACCTAAGGAACATCCGTGCCAATTAATTAAGAATCAAATTCTTTGAACAACTTTGAAAGGGCTTCACCCTAGGAACATTCCAGTGAAGTTTCTTTAAAACTGGCCCAGTGCTTTAGGAGATGTCGTTGTCAGTTAAATGTTGACGACGGACACCGGACAACGGACAACGGCCTCAATAGCTCACCTTGAGCACATTGTGCTCATGTGAGCTTAAAATATACGACGTTGAATGTAGAACGTTAATAAAATCTGTTACTGAGAAGTTGTGAGTATTGGAATGCTAACTTTACACCACTTTGCATGAAATGGGTGGAAAGAACACAAACACATTTGTTAATTTAAAACTTGCAATCCGAAATACATTGACAAACCTTTGGCAATAAAAATTTAAAAGGAAAAAATCATGTAACGATATTTGAACATCAAACAACGATTGTTCAAAATCTGATAACTATATGTGTGCATCCGATAACGTGATACGCACATACTGTTACGACATTTGAACATCATGTAACGACACAGAAGCATCATATAACGACTTTTTCACAGCATAAGGAGACAAACGCACACTACATAATGACAAGTTGAAATAATTCAACAGAAAAAAAGCAAATAGTATTGTGTTTGTGTCATAGCATGCCAAACACATATCGTAAAATGTGT
>CM037789.1:55644608-55657641 GCA_021229015.1 Solen grandis | reverse complement strand
ATTAGGTATTAGTCGCATGAATCTTAAGGATTCATTTCTTGTTATGTATTGTATCTGAATTGTGTCATTAGTCCCTATAATGTCAAAAGACTTATGTAAAACTCCGGTTTTTAAGCAGGAGGTAATTGCAGAGTGTAAGAAGCATATGCATAGCAAATCATCTTATTACATTTTGATTTCAATATACTGCTAGAGAAAAATGAAATATAAGTATGTATAAATAAAATATGCATTATTATCTGTGTGTCACAATAATATAATAAGATTTTAGAACCTTAGAATATAATTTATCCACGTGAATTTCGTCTTTAGCATAAACAATATTTTCATGTCAATGCAAACGTCTGGTAGTCTGCACTGAAGCAAACATATTTCTAGAAATATTCTGCTATTCTGATTTAAAAAAGACAACTTTAAAACTTGGTAAGAAATTTAGCTAAATTATCTGTTTCATAGACACTCATTTCTCATAGCATTATATGAAAACATATGCAGCATCAAAATTCATTATATAATTTCTATATCTTTAAAGAAAGTATAGCGTATCAATATATAACCTGTCGAGTTGTTAAGATTTACATTTATTTTTATTCATGTATTGTCTCCTCAAAATGTGTAGATCACTGTAAGAAGTATAAGTGTTAATAACATACTTTACCTTCCAGACATGCCCTTGTGAAGATCCAGCCATAATGACGATTGTATTCCTGTCCGGGGCAACCGTGCCAGATATCTTGGTAATATATCCCTTGTCTTTCGTTAGGTAAAACACTGGTGTTAATGCAATTGGTGTTTCTCCAATAGCATAAAAGTAAAATTCATTGTGCTGGCAGGTCGAGAGATTCTAAAAATAAAGTAAATATTTAAACCGTTAAATGTTGTTATTGTTATTTTAACATAATTTACTGTGTCTTGATAAAGAGTACTTTACATCCCATAGCGTCTCATGTTCGTCACAACCAAAACTTGATTAGTCGTCTATGTTGATGATAATTTTGTCGAACACTTTTGGCAAACTTTCTTTTTTTTTCGCCATTTACTGTTCAATAATAATAACAAGAAGTCGTTTGTTTAAGATACAAACGAAGCAGCTTTCCGTTTGCTTATTTCAAATGTATTTAATGTATAAATTAAAACAAAGAAATCGAAAGATGATACTTAATAATGTTATATTCAATACGTAAATCATCACTATCATAAATATATACTTGTGTTCAAAAATAAGCTTTTTTTCTCATTTTTATCTTCTTAAGAATTCTATTTGATTACTATCATGCAGAAAAAAAAACTATCCTCAAGAATTTTTTACTTACGTTATTCAATAGATTTTGAAAGTTTTTTTTCTATACTTTAATTAATACCCATTTCTTCGCAAGAATATGATTTAACAAACATTCATTGCAATTGTTTTCCACTTAATTGAAATCGTAAAAGATAAGATTACTTTGAAATTCATGACTTTCCATTTTAAATTAATTGAGTTTGACATTTTAAAAAAGTAAATGGAAACAAAGGCAGAAGTGTAAGCAAAATTATGAAAATAATTTCTTATTTCTATGTAATTAACGTTATAAACGTCTTGGAACTTTCAATTATTCATTTGCTTTTTTATATTTGCTTATTTTTACAGATTTAGAAAAAGAAACCGTTAAACATTCAGAAAACATAAAAAATTGATAGGAAGATATACAAGTATTTGTGATTTTAATTCAGGTTTGCAGAAAGCCGCGATGGCAAATGCAATAAGTTGTCCGTATAGGTTTTCTGGCTGTAGTATAATTATATTAATTCATCGTAAATGCGACTCATTTTTCACAATTCACTATTCAACGCAGGCACTCTTTCCTGCAAAAGAACAATTGAATCTTACTCAACCAACCAAATGACCGCTTTAATTAGGAGTTTCTGCCTGCTATTGGGTTTGTTATGTTTTTTTATTATTCTTATTCTTAATCATTTTTTCTTCCTCTTATATTTGTGTTAATTTCGATGTGTTGCCATTGGCCCAGAATAAGGAAATTTTTAATGGCATATTTTTCAAACCATATGCTTTTGGATGCGATAAATTTCATATTCATATGACGTCTGATAACGTCAGATTTGACGTCAAGTGAAAAAGGTTGTACGCGGTCTACAGCCATTATTTCGGGACGGATTTTCACCAAATTTTTACGGAACGTGTATGTTAGGCTCTAGTTGTGCATTCCGGTGTCCAAAATTCGAAAGGACAATGATTATATGGCGAATCCAAGATTCGAACCAATGACGTCAAAATTCAAATGCGGATAAAATCGCTTCCAGATGAGCTAGAAAGCTAATTTTTAGACAGAATATAAGTCTCTAGGATTTCTCTTAGAAGATGAACGTCATATGACGTCATGAGGTGAAAAAAAAATTCTTATATTTACGTGTTAGCTTCTATATGATGAAAACGTCCAAGCACCTTGAAAATGTAACAGCATATGCATCAGATAGAACATTTTGCATTTCAATGATTTTCATTAGCCTATGACGCGTTTTGACGCCAAACCTGACGTCGCCTTAAAAAGTTTGTACGCGATCTACAGCCATTATTTCTTGGCGGATTTTCATCAAAATTTTACAAAATGTGTATGTTAGACTCTAGTTGTGCATATAGTTTTAGTGATTTTGGCAATTTATTCGATGTTTAAGAGCTTGTATCTCAATAAATATTGACAATATTCCTATATATAAAGCATGTGAAATGTAGAGAATTTTCAGACAATTATTTTGTTACCTAAAGTTTTGAAATTGATCAAAGTATAAGGAAGTTACATCAAAAATAAATTTAAACAGTAGAATTTCAGCGATTTGGCCGGTATGTAAGAGTTTGAGGTTTTATATCTTATTAGTCATTGGAAATAACTGCACACATTTAGCGAGTGAGATGTAGAGAATTTTAAGACGATTATTTTGAAACCTAGAGTTTTGAAATTGATTAAAGTATAAGGACATTACATCAAAAATACGGATTTAAACCCAATTGTAAGAATTTTCAGAAAATATCCTACTTTTACCTTAATTGAAGCATTTTTGGAAAATGTAAGTTAACAGATATGTATTAGTCATATAAATTGCAAAATAAACTTTTTACTAATATCATATTGATATTACTAGCTAAACAAGTGTTGACAATAATTTAATGGTGTGTCAATTCTATTCTTTATCAATATGGTAGAGTACAGTCCCCAAAGCAACAACCGGAAGTATGGAAATAAAAGAAGGTCCCCCTCGTGTAAAAAGTGGTTTGCAGATTAAAACTTTAAAAAATACAATGTTCTACCAATAATCAAACGGATTTACTTGGCATAAACCTTAATTATAACTAGTAAAAGTGAATCAAGCTGGAAATGACATCTAAACCACACTAAATACCTTAATACAGACATTACACAAATGGATTACATGACACGTTTACATCGAGATGAGGGCGGTTTATAGAAATTCCTGGCGTAATGCATTAATTTGGCTAGTTGATAAGTCAAATAAGTCAGTCAACTGTCAAAATTTATGTGATTTGTCAGAGAACGCTGCAAATCATCAATAGCCAAGACAAATACAAAGATAAGTAAAATTAGTAATGCCTTGGCATTACATTATTGTCTTAAAAAACCTGAATGCACTTTTTTCTTATATCCTCGAGTGCAAAAACTGCGTCCACAAAACACAGCAGATTGAATTTCCGAGATACTTTTATTTTAAAAATTTGAGTGTCGAAGGGCCATTCTGCGTGGAAATCATTTTGTATTAAGAAATCACATAAATCAAGTGGTGCGAGATAAAATGTGCAATATTTATCAGTTTGAATCAAAATTTCGTACAAAAATCATCTGAGTTTACAGAAACATTGTAAAAAAAAATATCAGAGTCGCTTGCGCGTGTGATAAAATCTAGCGAGACTACGATGAAAAAGGAAGGTGGCGGAGTTAAGACAGGGGCGCAGTTAGGACCTCCGACGATATGCCTGTGGTAAAATTCTTTTTTAAATTTATTTATTTTTGTTAATAAAAAATAGGAAAAAAAGAAATGCTGAACGGATGTTTATTTTAACCCAAAACAGCATTGCTCTTTCTTTTTTTACATCTTGTAGGTTTTGATTTTGAACATATTCTGTCGTAATGCGACAACCATCAAATTACAGGTCATCTTTACTTAACAAATGTCCAATTATACTGCTAGTTCATTGGTGTTAAAATTTACATGAACTAAGTATACTCCAAAATGTAACGAAACAGTCAAATCTCTATTGAAATACAGCTCCGTTAAGATTATATAACAGCACAGGATTTCAATCATGAACTTGGAGAATATATACACACGCGTGTGTATTTCAGTGCATGTAAACATGGGTCCCAGTAGGGATTATGATATGTCGGCAAATAAAAGCATGTTGCACATCAACAAGCTAGTCGCAAGCGCATGGGGAAAACCCATTATGATACCATTATGAAGTTGAACTGAGTAAACGATGAAGACAAATCATTAACCATGATAATTTGAGTTTCAATGTATGAAATATGCATGCGTCCGACGAGACGCACATAATTTTAATTTTTAAAGTGTGCGTCCTCGAGAGAGATCTGATTTACATGTAACTTAGTGTTTTATATATTTACGCACACATGTACTTGAATTACTGTTTTTCATTATGGCAAAAATATGTATGCCTTATATTGCAAAAGAAATTAAACAAAAAACAATTAGGTGTAAAAAAAAACAAAAGAAAAAAAAACAAAAAACAAAAAAACATTGGGACTCAACCTACAATTTATATATTGTCGGCTATTGCTGGAAATTCCAGCCAACTATGGTTCGAAATATCTAAGCATGAATTGGGAATTTGTCTTCTGCATAATTATTAGCTGTTTTCATTACAGTTTATTAAATACAATATCTCCAGCATCTATTTTCAATACATTTTTATTTAGTTTTGACTTCCATATCGAAATCGTTATGAGTCTGAAATAAACATGAAAATTGTCACCATTGAGTGTTAAGAGAGAAAATAAATTTTGGACTTTTTTCTCTGTGAAGTTAAAAAGAGGGAAAACTATAAATAAAAAAATTCTTAATATAGCCCCGATTTGTTGTCAAATCCAAAATGTGTGCTTCCTTAGAACAGTTTTGCAAACAACCCTGTTCTAAAAACCTTAAGATTTTATATTAATATGATACTAGGTTTTTATTGATTTATTTTTGTTATGAAATGAAAACCCCTGTATACCAGCACAAATGGAAGAGAATCAGCCTGTTGGTCGGTTGGTTGGTCAGTCGGTCATGCGGTATTTAGGCAAAATCTTGTCCGGTAATTTCAGCCATTTCACCTGACACTTGGCATCAATATTTATCAGATCAGAAGAACTAAATGTGCAAGACGCAAATTTGTTATTGCCCATGAAACAACTTGAAATGTCTTGTCCAGTGAATTCTTCTTTCAATATCAGTCTGATTCATCTAATACTTTGCAAAAATTTTTCTTCATTAGCAGTAGATGTACAAGACGTAAAATTCACTTCGTTCCCACGAGGATTACGGAGTTATTGCCCCTGATTTGACTTTAAATATCTTGTGACGCGAACTACATTTCTTAACCGACTCGGTTCAAATGTTGTGTGTGAATTGATAATTAGGTGGCTAGGTGCAGGTCATAAATTTCACTTAAGTTGTCTCAAGGATCGCAGAATTATTGTCCTGGTTTCATTTTTGCATGATCTACCTTTGGTTAATTTTGTTTTTCTTGTCCGGAACATTGCTCAAATATTATACAATGTATTGACTTGAAATTTAAAATGTAACCAGAATCTGATGGCAACTAGGAAAAGTTCAGTGTCCAAGAACTGTAACTTTACCTGGTCCCATTTTTTTAATTATCTTCCTTTGTTATATAGCTTATTTTTCTTGTCTCGACATTAACTTTAATATTATACATGATATTTACTTGAAACTTAAATTGTAAACAGATGGCGACAAGGAGAAGTGCAATGTCTAAGAACTGTGACTACACTTTTATACTGCTGTGCCAAATAACCATAACTGATTCTCTATCCACTTTAAAAAATGACTTTACTTACTTATTGATTGCTATCATATATAATATACTATGTATACAGGTGCTTATCTATGCTCCGCCTGGAGTCTGGCTTCTCCTGTATCAAAGCATTTTTCGGGGGTATTAATCACCCACAGTGCAGACATAGGTGCCGATATCAATGCTTTATTGGCCTGATAACTTCTGCTGACTGGGTATATTCTGTAGTTAAAGGCAACTATGAACTAAACTATACTACTTAAGGGTACTTTTCTATGTTGAAGCGGAGACAAAAGTTGGCAGTTTTGTCTTGGTTTTGATGCCTTTAATGATGTTCTGGTCACATGGTTTTGCTACACTGTAAGTTTAGCATTTTTGGAAAATAGAAACTACCCTACTTTCACTTTTTCATAATTTTAAACATTTTCGGAAAATGAAATTGGCAATGGCCCAGAACAGTGAAAATTGTATGGCAAATATTTCAGACCATGTCTTTTGAATGCAACGATTTTCAAATTCATAGCACGTCATATGACATCATAGACGCTAGATTTGACGTCAGTTTAAACGTTTGTACGCGCTCTGCAGAATTTATTTTTGAATGGATTTTCTAGTAAATTCACAGAAGGTGTAAGTTAGGATTTTGTTGTGCATCCTTATTTTCGTTTTCAAAATATTGAAAAGACCGAGGTTCTGTGGTGAAACCAAGTTTAAAAAAATATGACCTCGAAATTAATTTGGTACAATCTGACTAGAGTACACGATCTTCCTACGATCTTATGTAGCGTAGCGTTTATATAGGAGATGGCTTTAATCAGATTGAGTACTCCATATGAGATAAAAAGCTGAAATTCACACATATTGTAATTTTAAAGGTTTTCTTCAGATTTTCATAGGCCGGACATAATTTGACATCATGGGGTTATTATATGTTTTCATTTCTCGTGCAATAAATTCAGTGTGATCCCAATGGTCCAGAACTACAAAAAATTCAGGGCATATATTAAATATGCTGAATTTTCATATGCAATTATATTCACATCCATATGACATCAGAATAGACGTCGGATCAAAAAGTTTGTAAGCGATCTGAAACATTATAAATTGATGAATTTTTCGAAAATTTTCAAAGAATGTATATGTTACACTCTAGATACCTAATATTTTCTGCGTATTCCGTATTAATATTTTTCAGTTTGATTGAGTTTTAAACAGTTTGCAGAAAGTCCTACCGTTTGCCGTGCAAACGAAATCTAGTTATTATTATTCTTTTTTTTTCTTTTCTACGCTTTAATTTCTATATGTTGCTATGGTCCAAGGGTGATGAAAATTTAATGGCGTATACTTCAGATGCTGACATTTTGATTTCAATGATTTTCATATGCCTATGACGTCATGTGACGTCACAATTGACGTTGTCTACAAAAGATTGTACGCGGTCTACAGCCATTTTTTCTGGACCGATTTTCATCGAAATTTCACAATGCATATGTTAGGCTCTAGTTGTGCATTCCTGTGTCCGTTTTTCAAAATTCGAAGATGCAATAGTTCTGTGGCGAATCCAAAATTCGAACCAATGACGTCAAATTTCAAATGCGTATAAAATCACATGAGATAGAAAGATGATATTTGGACAGAATATAAGTCTCTGAGTTTTTTTTCTATAAATTCTATGAAGTTGAACGTCATACGTCATATGATGTCATACGACGTCATGAGGTGAAAAGTAATTTCTAATTTTTACGTGTTAATTTTTATATGTTGTACACGTCAGAGCACCTTGAAAATTTAGTTGTGCCTTCCGGTGTCCGTTTTTCAAAATTCGAAAAGGCACTGGTTCTGTGGCGAATCCAAGATTCGAACCATTGACGTCAAAATTCAAATGCGTATAAAATCGCTTCCAGATGACCTAGAAAGCTGATATTTAGGCAGATTATAAGTCTCTAGGATTTCCTTAGGTTCTGTGAAACTGAACGTCATATGACGTCATATGATGTCATGAGGTGATAAATAATTTCTAATTTTACCGTGTTAACTTCTCTTTAATGAAAACGTCGGAGCACCTTCAAAATTAAATAGCATAAGCTTCAGATAGAACAGTTTGCATTTCATTATTTTTCATTTGACTATGACGTGTTCTGACGTCAAACTCGACGTCGTCTAAAAATGTTTGTACGCGGTCTACAGCCATTATTTTTGGGCAGATTTTCATCAAAATTTCACAGAATGTGTATATTAGGCTGATGTTGTGCATCTCGGTGTCCGTTTTCCAAATTCGAAAATGCAAAGGTTTTATTGCGGATCCAAGATTCGAACCATTGACGTCAAATTTCAAATGCGTATAAAATCGTTTCCAGATGAGTTAAAAATCTGATATTAGGATAGTATATAAGTCTCCAAGAGTTCTTTACATTCTATGAAGATGGATGTCATTTGACGTTATATGACGTCATAAGGTCAAAAATAATTTCTGATATAAAGGCGTTAATTTAAATATGTTGTTAACTTCCCAAAACCATGGAAATCTAATGGTATATACATCAATCCAGGAGCTTTAGTATACAATGTAATTCATATTAATATGACGTTATATCACGTCAGATTTGACGTCAGAACAAAAAGGTTTTACGCGGTGTACAGCCATTATTTTTTAACCGATTTTCATCAAAATTTCAAAGAATGTATATGTAACGCTCTAGTTGTGTATCCCGGGTCACGTTTTACAAATTCGAAAAGGCAATGGTTTTATGGCGAATCCAAGTTTCGAACCATTTACGTCAAATTTCAAATACATATAAAATCGCTTCCAGATGCTTTAGAAAGTTGATATTTGGACTGAATATTAGTCTTTAAGACTTATTTATATTCTGTGAGGATTAACGTCATTTGACGTCATAAGGTCAAAAAGAATGTTAATTTATCTACGCGTTAATTTCTATATGTTGCAAAGTTGCAAGGAGCATGAAAAAATTACTTGATATATTTAAGATACTTAATATTTCATTTCATTGATTTTCTTAAGCTACCAAAGCTTGTACGCGCTCTATAGCCGTCATTTCTTGACCAATTGACTTGATTTTTTCACAGAATGTATGGATTGCCATTTGGTTGTGCAGGATTATATACATTTTGCAACATTTTTAAAAATACCAAGGCTCTATGGCTGATCCAAGTTTCGGACTTTGGACCTGAAAATGTATTTAAGTATTACGAAGCTTTCAGATAAGCTAGAAACATCAAATTTGGACAGAACATGTGTCTTATCACATGACGTCATGACGTGTTAACAAACTTTTAATCCAAAATGTAGGGTTTTTTTTAGCCCTACATGCCTAAACTTTTGACCGATTTGCATATAATTTTCACTGAATGTGCAACATAGCATCTCATTTACCTCAGTCACTTTCGTTTCCGGAAAATCGTAAAGGTTAAGGTCATATGTCAGTTAACGTTATTTTTTTTCCGGCAAAATGTATCTCAAAAACGAAAAATTCTGCTGGGACACATGGATGAAATCTGTAGTGCCTTGAAAGGCCTTTCTTCTTCGTCTTCTTATTATTACTATTATTTTTCCTCCATTTGAGGTTCAAATTAAAACAGGTTGCCAATAAACCAGCAGAATGAAATTTTAGCAGTTATCAGAGTGACTTTGGCCCTTTTGAAGGCAATAATTTTCATCTTCATATGACGTCATGTGACGTCACAGTTTAAAAAATGCTACCAAATTATTTCGCATTCTGCAGATGTCATTTTTAGTTCGGGCGGCCTAATATTTATATAGAAAATGTAAATTAGGATGTAGATGTGCATACTTACTTAACTTTTCAAAATTCTAAAAGTTCGAGATTTGGTCATAAAAACATAATTTCGTATTACAAAGGCTCCTGATGAGCTAGAAACATGGACAGCGTATGTATCTTGAGATCTTCTTAGTCTTCCATGACAACTGACGTCGTATGATGTCATTTAAAGTCAGAACGTAATTTTGCATTTGAAATAAGCGGTTTTTAGGCCCTGCAGGCTTTATTTTTTGTCCGATTTACATGCAACCTTCATTTAATGTGCAACTTAGTGTCCCGTCGAACATAGTGACATTCGTTTCTGGAAACTCACAAAGGCCAAGGTCATATTTCAGTTATCGGTTTTTTTCTTCGGCCTTAAATATCTCAAAAACAATAAATATTCTATCGAGACACTATGGGTATAATTTGTAGAGCTTTGAAAGACCTCCCAGATGATATTTATTTTTTGATGATCGGGCTTGGATCAGTTGAGTTATGGCAGAAAAACGACAAAAAAATACCCAAAGGGCATTTACCTGCTTATATCTAAAGAAACATTGATTTTTATAAATTAGGGTATGAATATAATTTGAAGAATGATTCTGTGCTATTGTGATCGCCTTGTGTCCGGCGTCCGTCCTCCTCACGTGCGTGCGTCCGTCCGTGCGTGCGTCCGGCGACAACAATTTCCATTAAACAACATCTCCTCCTAAACCGCTGAATGTATTTTGACCACACTTCATATAAATCATCCTTATGATATCCTCTATCAAAGTTGTTCAAATTATTTTGAGTGATTGGAAAAAGTAGGTCACAGGAGCTAAAAATAGATTTTAAGAATGCTAACTTTGAAAATATTCTTATGCAAAACTACAAGGCCTAGAGCTTAGATATTTGGTGTGTAGTATAATCTAGTGAACCTCTACCAAGTTAGTTCAAATCATGACCCTGGGTCAGATTTGACGTCAGGTGAAAAAGATTGTACGCGGTCTACAGCCATTATTTCTGGACCGATTTTCATCAAAATTTCACACAATATGTATGTTACGCTCTAGTTGTTTATAGCGGTGTCCGTTTTTCCAAATTCGCAAAGGCAAAGATTTTATGGTAAATCCAAGATTCGAACCATTGACGTCAAATTACAGATGAGTATAAAATCGCTTCCTGATGAGCTAGAAACCTGATATTTGCACTGATTATAAGTCTTTGAGTGTCTTTTACAGTCTGAGAAGATGAATGTCATTTGACGTCACATGACACTTTAAGTTCAAAAAGAATATCTTAGATATATGCCTAAATTTATATATGTTGTAAAGTTTCGAGGACCATGGGAATGTAATTGCATATGCGTCAAACCATGTGCTTTGGAATGCATTGAATTTCATATTCATGTGACGTTATATTACGTCAGATTTGACGTCAGGACAGAAAGATTTTACACGGTCTACAGCCATTATTTTTTGCCCGATTTTCATCAAGATTTCACAGAATGTACATGTTACGCTTTAGTTGTGCACCCCGGTGTCCGTTTGTCCAAATTCGAAAAGTCAAAGGTTATATGGCAAATCCAAGATTTGAACCATTGACGTCAATTTTTAAATACGCATAACATCGCTTCCAGATGTATTATAAAGCTGATATTTGAACTGAAAATTAATCTTTAAGACGTATTTATATAATGTGAGGCAGAACGTCATTTGACGTCATATGATGTCATAAGGTAAAAAATAATTTCTAATATCTACGCATTTATTTCTATAAGTTGCAAAAGTCCCAGGGGCATGAAAATTATTTGGCGTTTTTTCAGATACTGAATATTTCATTTCATTGATAGTCTTATGCGAAAAGGCAATGGTTCTATGGCGAATCCAAGTTTCGATCCATTGACGTCAAATTTCAAATACGTATAAAATCGCTTTCAGATGATTTATAAAGTTGATATTTGGACTGAATATTATTCTCTAAGTCTTCTTTCTATTCTGTGAGGATTAATGTTATTTGACGTCACAAGATGTCATAAGGTCAAAAAGAATGTTTGGTATCTACGCGTTAATTTTTATATGTTGCAAAGTTCTAAGGGGCATGAAAAATTTACATGATATATTTAAGATACTTAATATTTCATTGATTTTCTCATGTCTATGACGTCATATGTTATCAAACTTGACGTTGTCTACAAAAGTTTGTACGCGGTCCACAGCCATTATTTCAGGACGGATTTTCATTAAAATTTCACAGAATCTGTATGTTACGCTCTAGATGTCAACCGGTCTCCGTTTTGCCAAATTTGAAAAAAGCAAGGAATTTATGGCTTATCCAATATTAGAAGCATTGGCATCAAATTTCAGTTCAGATACGTATAAAATCACTTCCAGATAAGACAGAAAGCTAATATTTGGACTGAATATAAGTCTACAAGTCTTCTTTACATTCTGAGAAGATGAACGTCATATGCCGTCATGTGACCTCATAAGGTCAAAGTTAATTTTGTTAAAATTAAACGGTTTTAAGACCTGTAGGCCTTACTTTTTGTTTGATTTGCATGGATTTTTACTGAAGGTGCATCATGTGATCCTATGGAAAATTAGATTTGTTACAAATATTATAGAAATAGCCCAAATTAAATGAAATCGATATAAAAATGATTTTCAGTTACTTTTGCCATATCCTCCAAGTTAAACGTTTTATTTTTCAAAGTATATTGAAGTTATGGCCATACAAAAGCAAGTTAAAGACAGGAATTTCATATCCTTTTACTTTTTTTGCTTTTAGTGAAAAAAATTATTATTATTTTTCCTCCTTTTTTCAAATTGAAACAGGTTGCCAATAAACCAGCGCATGAAATTTTAATAGTAATCAGAGTGGACAAATGTCTTAGGAAGGCAACAATTTTCATCTTCATATGATGTCATTTGACGTCACAATTCAAATAAGCTACCAAATTTGGTTCGCGCTCTGCAGACGTTAATTTTGGTCCGATTGACTTGATATTTTAACAGAATGTGTAAGTTGGGATGTTGATGTGCATACATTCTTGAATTTTCAAAATTCCAAAAGTTTGAGATTTTATGTCAAAATCGAGATTCGAACTTTGGTCATAAAATATAATTTTGTGTTACAAAGGCTCCTGATGAGTTAGAAGCGTGAAGATTTGATAGCATATGTGTCCTGAGGTCTTCTTTGTATTATTTGAAAACTGACG
>CM037789.1:55630684-55644508 GCA_021229015.1 Solen grandis | reverse complement strand
ATGAATGTATTACTCTTTACTCCCCTTTTTTTTTATTTATTATTATATATATATATATATATATATATATATTTGTGTAATGCTATAAATCTGACGTAATTGATACATTTTCGATTTATGTATGTCTTTGGTTCCGGTTTGAGGAATTGTTTTTTGCTACTGCTGATGATGGTGGTGGCGGTGGTGTTACTATACTCGATGCTAACATACGAATATGTCATACTCGGTACGTTTCCGTTCTGGCGGTACACGTCCTTATAGCCCTTCCCGTTTGAAGAAATGCAAAGTTGGGGGGTACTTAGGATATTTGCGTTCCTTAATTGATGAACGCTGGTATAATGTTTAAATAAACGGGATGTCATATGAATATACAGAGCATCGATTTATTATTATCTGATATAAAAGATAAATTCAATATATTAAGTGCGTATTTTTTGTCAATAATAATTGTACTTTGCATCATGTACCTATGTTATTATATTGTATTATGTATAAGAAATGTGTGTGTGCGTGCGTGTGCGTGCGTGTGTGTGTTAAATCATCATGTATTAAATATTGGATGTTTTTAAAGTGTATCTTCCGTACATTGTACCTCGTATGAATGTGTAAAATTGCGTAGTGTTTGTCATTCAAACTTTGTATATCAATACTTCTGACTTGCATACTCAAATAATCATTAAATCTAAAATAAAAAAATAAAATGATTTTATTTTTTTACATTAAAATTTCATACTGAAACCGTATGAATAATATAGTTTTAATATCTCATTTTAATATGTCAGTTTCAATATCAAAAGCATTACAAACGAAAAGCATCGGCCAATCGTTTTTAAACGTAACCTTCGTTCTTAAGTGGTGTGTTAAGAGGGACGCTGAAGTGACGTCTCATTGATTCATTTAAAACGTCGGTACTCGACCCCCTACACTTAACGTATGACGCATCGCCGCGTGATGACCACTTAACGTATGACGCATCCCCGCGTGACGTTGATGACGTCAATACCCACTTAAGTACCGCTTAATCCATTTCCTGTTTTGCACCCAAAGTAACCCGATTGTAGTACTAGGAGAAGAATTGCCAGAATCATCAACTAGAGAGTGAGGCCTAGGGTACATAGGTGTCAGCGACGGTCTTTTAATGTGATCGAAGACATATTTTTTCTGCTTTTACTATTCATTGCCGACCAATCTGGAAATTCATCATACATTACCCTGCCATTAAGAATGAGCTTCGAAGGGTAAAATAATTTTGGTTAAAATCGGGGTTCATTTACACGAATCTCCTTTAGTTTTAGCTGCAAACGTATTTGTGCCTCATCAATATCTCGGGAAAAGTCAAGATCCATACTAAATGGCGTGTTTTTCATATCATGGAAACCCTGCTCATAATTTCCTCTACAACACCATAATCTCAAAAATTGACACTAGTTGGACGCTTGTTAAATTATTGACCAAATTTACGTTGACCGAGTCTGTGGGTTCTTGATCTGTAAACATTCCGAGGGCAAGGTTAAGTTTGTTTTTGATTAAATCAAATATGATATTTGCACAATTCTCTTAACGATTCTCAACAAAGCCTCTAAAATTCAAATTGTTTCGACGGGATCTTGCTTCCAAATCAATAGATTTGTAAGCAATTTGTTTAGAAGTCGCTCTCCTGATTTGTGACGTCAAGCACTTGCACTAGTTTGTCCGACATCTGTGCCACAGACTTTTGAACAGAAAACATACATTTACAACAGTCAAATTGCTCCTCCTAATGGACTTTAACTCGTCAAAAATCGCCAAACATTTTCGGTCCATAGAAAAATCCAAAAACTGTTGCCTAATATCCTCGATTTCATCCTGTTCTATTCTACAACCTATTCTTGCCATATTGTCCGCATCCAACACAATGAAGCGATTCTAATTTGCGTTGAATAAACAACAAACTAATTCTGTATGATTTAAATGATCAGTTGAAACTCTGTATAAACAAAAAACAGCAGATATAAAATCTAAACAGCTGTGACCGCCAGGTTTCTGGAAGTTCATGACAAATTTCAATCACTCAAAAGAAAAACAAGAAAAAAGAATCTAATCTTACCTAAATTTTTCCATTGGGTAGACATCTCAAGTAGACATTGTTACATGGTCAAAAAATTAATGTCTCATTGCGGGGCAGTTGTGGATATTATGCTCATCGACAGGTCCATATATATTTCCGTGTTTCACAAACTTTTCCTGTCCGGATATTAATACTTTAGGAACACTTGGGGAAAATAATGAGATGATTTAGGAAAAGACCTCTTCAGTTTTGGACATGTAACTTAGGCTACATCTGCAACAGCAAAATTTATCTTCTTTCTACATAAATACCACTAAAACTTTACATTTCCTTCAACCCCCGGCCCCCACCCTCTCACCTTCATCATACTCGTGTTTGCTTGGTCAACGAAGCGCTTTAACCATACCCATGAATTATACCATAATCATATGCGTTGGTTTCATTTATACAAACCTTACGAAAAATTTCGACGAAATAAATACACCCGTTTAGTAATTTATTTGAATAAATTTGGATATGTATGCTACTAATAAAAATGTATTTGATTTTTTTCAGTACCATATCAATGTTCATCCAAATAATGTTTCTACTGGAGTTTATCGATTCACGATCAACTCGTATTGTCTCCCTAATCTTTATAAATCTCACTTAAGGCGTACGTGATGCTACATAATGATAAATCGAATCATAAGGATATCCTGTTTTATGTCCTTGTTCGTGTCAGCTTGCTAAGGTCGAGGTTTTCCAACCTTTGTAGTGTGAAATTAAGAAGTGCAAGTGTAACTATAGTGACTCCGTAATCTTTACCTTACACACAAGTAGCCTTGTTTTGTTAGGTGACTCTGTATATACTATGCACTCTTTATATTACTTTTTATTTGTCGTTATTTATCCTACCCGTATATTCGATGTTGAGACCGACTTCAGGAAACGGTTGCCTGTGTTTGGCCTTGTGTCGTGTTTCAGCCCACTCAGATGCCTTCTGGGCATTTTAGACAGGCGGCAGGGCTAGTCTTGTGTAGTGGGAAATCAAAACAGCCATTGTTGATTTGCTTAATTACCGCAGCCGATTTATGTGTTCTGTATGATTCCATGCAACCGATAGAATATACAACTGAAATAGGGTAAGCTTATTATTAATGGAACTTCACTCCGGATCACTATGAAACAGATCAAAGCGCTCAAGGTACTTACAGACTGCTGGCGGGGTTACCGTGAATTACAGAGCGAGCTCATCTGACTTGCTATGATTCGAGTTGCAGGAAAACATAAAAAAAGTGGAAGTTTTAGTGTTATATGAACTTTGCCTCCATCGAGTTCAACCCTGTTGAATCGCTGTATAAAGAAAACAATATATCCATTCCATATAAATGTAAATCCTGCGGACAGTTACATCAAATCCATTTCTAAGAGATCAACCTTCTGCTGATGTGTGTGTGTGTGTGTTTTGTTGTTGTTGTTGTTTTTTCAATCAGGGAGTCATGTGTACTGCCTGGGTTTATTTGAAGGCACTTGGTGTTAAAATATACTTGACCAACAAACAATGGTGCAGACTGAGTATATGATAGACATTGAGAAATACGTGAAGTCTGAAATGAGTGTAGCTAGACATTTTAAAAATGTATAAGTCTCTATTTCTACTCTAGGTCAATCTTTTGATATACTTGGAAAAAAAAACTTTTTTTCTTTCTTTCTCTTTGATCTCAAACTGATCCGGAAAAACATGTGTGTTGAATATTTTAAAACTATGTATTTATAGTCTATAATAATGTAAATGTCCCATATAGAGAAATTATTTAAAGCAATGGAAAATGCTTCAGATGACATATACATATATATGTAACGGTGTCATTTTGTTAGTGCTTGTCAGTTTGTATGTCCTTGTGTATGTCCATGTCTTGTCATACGTCTGCAATTGTCACGTCTCTTGTAATTATTATGTCCATGTCCATGTTAATTGTTTGTAATATTGTATCAATGAACTATTCCCTCCCTAGTAGTTAAATATATTTATTCTCATTTAGTATTATCAAATTCATTCATTTATATATCATTCATATTAATCATTCATCACCATCATTCATCTCACGGCCTTTGCTTTGCATGCTCCATCACAATTGGTAGAGTTATACCCCTACATTTTATTTTTGGTAACCTCTCACCTTTGCACCGGGGCGCCTGCGCACTTTGTTTCTATCGTAAATGGCGAAAGCCGTACGCTTACCTTTGTCTGTTTTATTTATTTGATAAAACGCCCAATCTGTGTGCTTGCAGGTAATTATTTGCTTTGCTATGTGTGCCATGTCATTCATTCATCATTTCATACATTTCTGTAATACATTTCATTCATTTTCTTTCATTTTTTTATGCACTTTGTTTCTATCGTAAATGGCGAAAGCCGTACGCTTACCTTTGTCTGTTTTATTTATTTGATAAAACCCCCAATCTGTGTGCTTGCAGACCAAGAGGAACTCACACGCCGTGAGGCGTTACATTGGTGGCCAGTGTGACTTTTGGTTTCTTATTATCGACACAAGCTGCTTATTTTGTTCGGGCTTTGCTGCTTCGTACCGGAAGCAGGGATCCAGCCATTGTTGGAAGGAACCAGCCGGATGTCAACAAACCGGGAGTGATCGTGAAACCTTTTTTTTCTCCCTCACTTAATAAAATGTCGCCCCGACATTTCAACCTCTATCACTACAGTCCATTAAACTACGACAAAGAATAGACTTAATGTTGAAAGACTATATAAACTGAAACTATTACAGCAACAATACAACAATAGTATATCACTGGTCCGATAAAGCACGACAAACCACCAAAAACTTATCAGGCCTGTAAAATAAATATCAAAACAGAAACAGTTATTCAACTAAATCTGAAAAAGAAATTATTGCTATAACACTCAAATCTGCCAGCAAATACCTTCTGCAAAAAAAAAAGCAAAAGCAAATATAATGGTCACGCGAATGTAAATATCCCATTTTGCTGCAACGACACAAAACTACTTATAAAACCATCATACTCTCGGCTGCAACAACCTGAAAATTTGTGAAAATCGTGATTAAAAATAGCACAATATCCACACAAAGCTATATACAACGGATACTCTGTATCAACACTAATAAAATTTGCCGAACTTCCCTTCATAGAAAAGCTATGTTACCCAGTCATCAGAAGCCAACCAAGCTGGTTTGCGCTTCTGTCGCACAGGACGCCCAGGGACGAACACAGGGGCAGAAGGGTTCAGTCTCCTGGCGGGATTTATATATTTCCCAGTATCAGACACAGCACTAGACTGAGAAGAATCAGATACTGAAGGAACAGGATCTGCTATGGAAGAAACAGAGGATTGTGTCTGCGAAGACGTAACAGGAACAGGAGAAGGGGCCGCAGGGAGGTCAGAAGCCGGCGTTACCCGTGGTAAACCCACACATGGAAGTAAGAGATTCCTGTGTAGGGTTCGCACATATCCTCTTCCATGCTCTTTCTTAACACGATAAACATGAATATTTGGGTCAGGCTGTTCTATCACACAATATACATTCCTGTCCCACCGATCTGCCAACTTCTGACGACCCTTTAACCCTACGTTCCTCACAAGAACTCGATCCCCGACCTCGACTCTGACATTCCGAACTTGTCTGTCATACCTAGCCTTATGTCTTCGAGACTGCTGGCGAGACACCCTTTCCGCAACTTTGTATGCGAAATGGAGTCTCTCCTTCAGTCCCGTAACATAAGACTGGTCTTTCCTCTTGGTGGGATGTCTGCCAAACATGAGGTAATACGGAGACAGCCCCGTACTCTCATGTCTGGTGCAATTATAGGCATGGACCAAGGAGGAAATATGTGACTTCCAGTCGGCCTTTCTCTCATCCTCCAGTGTCCCGATCATGTTCATCAAGGTTCTGTTGAACCTTTCTGCCATGCCATTATACTGGGGATGACATGGCGTGGTACGACTTTTCTCGACATTGGCTATGGCACAAAGCTCAGCAAGTACTGCACTTTCAAAATAACGTCCTTGGTCACTGTGAAGTCGACCAGGAAAGCCATAATGAACTATAAAGTTCTCAAATATAGCTTTTGCAGTAGTGCGAGCTGTCTCGTTTTTTTTTTGTAGGAATAGCCTGCGCAAAACGAGTAAAGTGATCAGTCATCACTAAAACATGCTCATGGTCACCTTTTGACATGTCGAGAGTGAGGAAGTCAATACAGAGGAGTTCGAGGGGATACGAACTCTGGATCGGAACCATTCTTGCAGCAACAGTGTCAGGTGACTTACGGCATACCTGGTACCTGGTACACTCTTGAACTTTCCGAGAGACATCTTGATCAAGTCCAGGCCAAAAGAAGCGTGACTTGATCAGAGAAAGTGTCCTCTCCCGGCCCTGATGACCAGCATCGTCATGTAAACCGGTGAGAATCAACTCATGGAAAGAATCTGGTGCAATAAGTTGATCAACTGTGTGACCAGAGACTACACCGTGTCTGAACAAAATGTCACCACGAATGAACAAACTTTTTCGCTCTCGAAGCAAAGCCCTGACAGGTTCAGACTCGAGAGAAAGTTGTCTCCTGGTAAGATTGCGAGAAATCTGCAGAATCTCAGTGACTTTCGCAATGACTGGATCCTTATGCTGTTCATCTTTCCAGTTAATGGAAGAGAAACTAGAATCTTCTGAGACGTCTGAATCTGAGACAGGATCTAGCACACGCTGAGACAAAGAATGACACTCAACAGCAGGAAGTCTTTCAGACGAAACTGTTGAGGCCTGACAGACAGCTTTCATTTTATCAGGAAAAAGAAAAGAAGTAGAATCTTTTGGGACAGAAGGCAACCTTGATAAGGCATCTGCCGCAACATTGGTCTTGCCACTCTGATATTTCAAACTGAAGGTAAAACCAGAAAGAGATGCTAGCCAGCGATGGGAAGTTGCATCAAGCTTGACCGTGGTTAAGACGTATGTAAGGGGATCATTTCCGTACAAATAATCCTTGAACTTATCTACCACAGCCCACTTCAAAGCTAAAAACTCTAGCTTGTGAGCTGGGTAGTTTCGTTCACTGGCACGTAGTCCTCTGCTGGCATACGCTATGACCCGTGCCTCCCCCTCTTGAATCTGGGAAAGGACGGCACCAAGACCAGCTGAACTAGCATCGGTACAAAGAATGAAAGGTTGTTTGAAATCAGCATAGCCAAGGACAGGAGGATTTTACAGTTTTTCAACAAGAGTAGAAAAAGCTTCTTGCTGATGTGGACCCCATTGCCAAGGAGGAGCAGCATTTGAAGACTTCTTTTTGCCAGTCGGACAACCAACAAGAAGGTCATTCAAAGGCTTGGCTATCTGAGCAAAGCCATCAATAAAACGCCGATAATATCTGGCAAAGCCCAGAAAACTTCGTAAATCCTTGATAGATGAAGGTACAGGCCACGTTCTGATTGCACTGATCTTTGCAGGGTCGGCTTCAACACCATGCTCGCTGACTACATGTCCAAGATATGTAGTGCTAGTGTGGAAAAACTCACACTTTGAACCTTTGAGTTTCAGGTTAGCACCCTCAAGACGCTGGAACACTCTATTTAACCTTTCAAGGTGTTCCACAAAGGTTTTTGAAAAGATGATTATATCATCAAGATAGATTAAACATTCTTGAAGATTTAATTCACCCATGGTGCGTTCCATCAGGCGTTGAAACGCGGCAGGTGCATTTGTGAGTCCAAAAGCCATACGGTTACACTCGTAAAAGCCCAAAGAACCAACAGAAAATGCTGTCTTGGGCTTGTCGGACTCATGCATGGCAACCTGCCAATAACCTGACCGCAAATCGAGTATAGAAAAGTAACGAGAGCCAGACAGATTGTCAATTGTCTCCTCAATTCTCGGAAGAGAATAAGCATCTCGGATGGTTCGAGAATTGAGTTTACGAAAATCTATGCAAAATCTCAAAGATCCATCCTTTTTCCGAATAAGAACAACATTTGACGAAAAAGGAGAGTGAGATTCTCTAATAGCTCCAGCTTGAAGCATTTCACGCAAATGCTCTCGTACTTCCTCAAACATACCAGGAGGTATCCTGCGATAAGGGTCTTTGAAAGGATTTGGATCAGAAAGATTAATAGCATGATCTACAGAATCAGCACAGCCGAGATCTGTCAAACCTGACGAAAAGAGATGCTTCCATTTCGACAGGAATTCCTCAACGGAAACTCTTTGATCAGAAGTTAAAGTATCTTCTGGGACCTTGACACCAAGGTCTTCAAGAGACTTATCAGCATTATGGGAATTTGAAAGACACTCATCAACAGGGTCCACATTACGAAGTACATTCACCTCTTGTAAAGAACAAAGAATGATCGAGGTGATATAGTGACAGGAAAAGCAGAAATGTTGCAAATTCTAACAGGAATCTTGCAATGACCATTACCTGGACGAACATTAACTACCCTAGGACAGATGTTCAAATCTTGGGCTGTATCAAGACATTCCGTGACACCAACGGAAATGTCACCAGGCCTACGAACAATACCAGAAATTGTTCGCATCTCAAATGGTTGAACAACAATCGGACGATGGTAAAATGAACGAACAGTACTGATCGAGTGGTGCAGAATGAACTGAAAGCATCCTGCCAAGCTGAAGAAAAGAATTGATCTAATCCAGCAGATCTGAAGTGACTGATAACATTTGTGCCGACAATCATAGGAACAGAATCTGAATATTTGGTGTCAGATGTAATCAAAACAGGCACAGGGATAGGACTAGTGTCAACTGATGGAACTGAAATATCAATCACAGCATAGCTAATGTATGGGATGGAAGTATCATTGGCACTCAAAATTTGTAAATCAGACAGATCATGTAACTCCGGTCTTGGACACAAAGACTGATAAAAAGCAACTGACAAAGTAGTGACCATAGAACCAGTGTCCAAAAGAGCATGACAAGAAGTACCATTGACAAGTAATTCTGTTTCATTGGGAAAACCAACCTAAGGAATTGTCTTAGGGCCAATATCTGAAGTTCCACCCTCTACTGGCCCTTTGACGAAGGTGGTTTTCTGTTTAAAGGTGTGGACTGTGTGGAAGCACTCCTACTTCCTGTAGATCCAGAGGGAGACTTATTACTATAATAAGATTTCTTTAGAGTCCTAAGTTCTCTCTCCATACCTTCCATCCTGGTGCTCATGGATGACATCTGCTGAGTCAGCATTTTCTGACTCCACAGAGACGCACTGTCGGACAGGAGGTGGAGGAGCTGAACATGAAGCTGATAAAGCAAAAGAAGAAATAGAAGTAGAAGCAGACGAAGAGCTAGAAGGTGGAGAAGGCTTTGAACATCTGAAATCTTCCTCCATCTCACGGAGTACTTTCCTGAGAAGACTAAATTCATGAATAGTCTCAAACTTAAACCTTGAAAAGTTTCGAAAATTATTGTCCCTCAAACCAGACCAGAGTCGAGAGCAGAGCATCTCATTTTTCACAGCCCTATCAAGAGGTAAGTATGAAACTAATTCCTCAAGACGAATACTGTAGTCTGCTATAGACTCTCCTTCTTCTTGAAAAGAAGAATAGAATTTCTCTCGCATCTTCTCAGTGCTCGAAACAATGCCATAAAGACTGTTCAATTCCGAAACAATTTCATGAGGCGAAGCAAGTTCCCCAAGATGAACCAATACAGATATTTCCTTTCCACGTAAAGATAGATTGCTGTGAGTAGAATCATTCCCCTAATAGACAGAGAACCTCATGTTTCCAAATATCAAAAAAAAAACATCACCATCTTCACACTGACCAGAAAAATGAGGGAGGTAAGGAATCTTACCATGTGAGGATAAAGAAGTGTTAAGATGGTTTCCAAAATGCTGCAACACAGTTGGAGGAGGAGGGCGGGGAGGGGGCAAGTTAAAAGAATCATCACCACAATTCAAAGGAGAACTGTGTCTGGTGAAGCAAGCACCATGGCTAGCTTCTCTATATTTCTGTTCAACTTCTCTTACTGGAGTTGGTGTGACATTCCATGTAACACCTAACTTTTGGCCAGAAGGAATGGAAGATGGGTCAGCTGATGCAGATGATTTTCTCACAAAGATTTCATAACGCCCTGACTTAAGCAACTTATCAGCAAAGTAGTCCAAATCATGCTGGGAATATTCAATAGATTTGGTATTCTCTGCATCCATATTGAAAATGAAACAAGATGACTGAAAATAAAATTCCAATGTACAGATCTCAAGCAAGAAATTGAGGACAAAAATCAGCCATAGATACCTAAAGCTGATATCTGAAAAAGACATAAGAGCAATTCAGAAAAGAAATCAGGATATCAAATGCTTTTGGATAACCCTTTCTCAAAAGGAAATGCAAAACGGAGAAAAGAGAATGAGGGAGAAAAGAAAAAAAAGAACAATCAGCAATCAATAACCAATGATAAGAGAATGTATATAGTTGTATATAACTATGTTCAAATATGTACAAATTCCAGCAACATACTCAATTTACCACACTTCAATGTAACACCTTAATGAATCACCTCAGTGTAACACTATTTCTTTAACTGAAATATGCTGAAAAAAATATACAGGACCTGTGCCACAGCACAAATGTGTGCAAAATTGTATTTCAAAACTTGCATAAGTATCAGAATACAAAATATATCTGCAAATACTGTAAATTAATTTCAACTGTTATGGTAATAATGGTACTAAATCAACAAGCAATAGAAATTTCTGCCACTCTCAGTCTATTACCATTCAATGGCATAACTGTAACACCATACCAGACTTCAACTGGAATTACTAATTCAATGCTAAATTTCATGTTCACATATGTCATGCAAAATGTAAATAGGCACAGCAATGGTTAAAGCGACAAGCTATGATTTTCAAAATACTGAGTCAAATCTATAAATCGAACCAAATAATATGAAAATCGAATCGATAAATTTATAAATCGAATCAATTAATTTGTAAACTAAAGCGATTAATTCTGAAAATCAAATCAATATATTTTTTCAACCCAAATTACAATTTCAAAATACTCTGACTACAAACAGCTACTACTGAAATACTTTGCTTTACCAAATTAAATCTCTAGTAGTCTACATGGAAATACAACACACAAATCTAAATCTGAATACTTTCAGCAATTATTGATTGCTTGAACAGAGAACTACATAAATTCAAGTCTACTTAAACATAAATACACAGAACACTCAACACAGAACATAAAACAAATGACAGTAAATAAATAAAATAACAAAATATTCTTAGGTCAGAATGGTTAATACACAATAAGATACATGTATATAATGATGAGTTACAAGGAAATGTTAGTCTCACCAACACCATATTACTGCAGACTGTCACCAGTGCTGTTGTGTGGACTGTTCCCTTATCTCATCTATCAGTAGCAAAAATCCTACAAAACACAAATGTAAAAATTACACAAAGAGATGAATATCACAAGCAAAACTTACATGTACAAAGTGTAAACAAATGATGAATAGAGAATATGAGATAAATTTTACAGTTTCAATTAACAGAAAAAAAAGACAAAGAAATTAGATTAAATATTTGTTTATATGTGTCCCAAAATGTTCCTGGTGTGTGTGTATCGAAACTGAAATCCAACGATGAAAAGGCCAAAAGTAATCCAAGATCAATGTTGACGAAGAGACAGATTTTGGCAGGTCGTGCACTTCCGGTGAAGAATTCAAAGATGTGTAAAGATTCCAAATTAAGTTTTTAAACACTAGTGTAGATAAATCACGGTAGCTACCAATATATAATTATAAGAAAGTGCATATGCAAAAAAGGAAATTATGTATCACAACTCCAAAATGGTTGGGAAAAGAAAAAAAAGGTTTCACGATCACTCCCGGTTTGTTGACATCCGGCTGGTTCCCCACACACTGGCCACCAATATAACGCCTCACGGCGTGTGAGTTCCTCTTGGTCTGCAAGCACACGGATTGGGGGTTTTATCAAATAAATAAAACAGACAAAGGTAAGCGTACGGCTTTCGCCATTTACGATAGAAAAAAGTGCATAAAGAAAATGAAAGAAAATGAATAAAATGAATGAAATGTATTACAGAAATGTATGAAATGATGAATGAATGACATGGCACACATAGCAAAGCAAATAATTACCTGCAAGCACACAGATTGGGGGTTTTATCAAATAAATAAAACAGACAAAGGTAAGCGTACGGCTTTCGCCATTTACGATAGAAACAAAGTGCGCAGGCGCCCCGGTGCAAAGGTGAGAGGTTACTAAAAATAAAATGTAGGGGTATAACTCTACCAATTGTGATGGAGCATGCAAAGCAAAGGCCGTGAGATGAATGATGGTGATGAATGATTAATATGAATGATATATAAATGAATGAATTTGATAATACTAAATGAGAATAAATATATTTAACTACTAAGGAGGGAATAGTTCATTGATACAATATTACAAACAATCAACATGGACATGGACATAATAATTACAAGAGACGTGACAATTGCAGACGTATGACAAGACATGGACATACACAAGGACATACAAACTGACAAGCACTAACAAAATGACACCGTTACATATAGATATACGAGAAATTTAAATCTAAAGAAAAGCGTTCATTATCATGGCAGTTGAGAAAAAAAATAACAATACCTATGGTCAGTGGGATACTGCACTGAGTACTGAGTACATATGGTGACATCATTGACATATGCCTCTTTAGGTGATACAGGTAAATATTCACACTTTCGCCATATTGACCTATTTTACAAGAGTTGATGTATGGATCTGAAAATGTTCCACGTTCTGGTGCGAGAATTGGCGAGAATTAACGAGAACTGCGAAAAAGGAAATATGGCGTTGATTTAACCTAGGATTCGTTTAGATTAATAAGGAATTGAAGGTGGGAACTTAAAATGTATAGTATGATCATGTTTTATGATCTTATCAAGAGATAGAATAAATGATTGCAGTTTTTTTTTATTCTTTTAAAGTCAATAAGTCAGCACATGGTAATACATTAAGATTAATTTATCTTATAAGAAACGATCATGCAAAAAAGTGTAAAATTATTTACGTAATATTGACATGTTATTTATTTTCAGCAAGTTATTTTAAATTTGAATTGTTGGACGATTTTTGCATTCATATCTTCATGATTTTTTTCATCATACGGTTAGCAATTCAGTCAAATACAGTGTACTAACCATCAGTACTATTATTATCATTTTGTTTTAAACATATATACATACATTTTGATCTGAATCATATGCAAATTATTTCATGTTTTCAATTAAAATAATGAAAGAATTTATATTAAATATGAATATTCAAACGTTTGAGTCATGATGCCCTTATTGGTCTTGATGATTAATCTTGACAATATAGGTAAGGCCAATGATATGCAGACAAAGGCAAGTCGGGTACCCAATTGTTTGAATGCTTGCTTGCTTTAAGAATGAAATAAAAACGTGCCAGCGTGGCTAAAAACACCCGCTTGTTTATGTGCGTGAGAAACACTTGAGTAAATATATCTAGGGCAAAGCAAATGGCGAATTTTGTGTATTATATATTTTCATACAATTACAGCTATGCTACTTAAAAAACGTAAATCGATAATCATGATCCATAAAGTATTTCAGCGTTATGTAAAATGTTCATGGATTACTTGAAACTGTGACAGGTTTGATGCGGTAATAACTTCATGTAAGAAACACCATCGTTTTTGTTTTGCTCGAAAATTACCTTGGTAATGACCATAA
>CM037789.1:55575824-55625824 GCA_021229015.1 Solen grandis | reverse complement strand
GTTACTTGGTCATTGCTACAAGGGCTGATGCTTGTGGTGACCTTGACTATCTGTTTACCATCATCTCCCTCTCCTGCAAATAAAAACAATGTCTTAGACTTTCTCTTGATATACAAAATGTAAGATCTCAGCTACAATTGTTCTGTCAACAGTTTCAGTGATTCTACAAGATGACAACAAAACCAGCCAGCTTGGGCTTCATTTTTTAAGGCATCAGCAATATTTATCAGTTACAGTAGATGACAAGGGTTTTCTTAAGGATTCGACTTTCACTTGCCCAGGGGGCAAGTTACTTTGAACATCTACTTGCCCCCAGTTAAAACAGATTGTCTGATCTTTAAGTTAGTTAGTGTTTGTTAATGTTTAAAATTAAATATGTGTTATATTAAGATGAATTTTAGTTAATATGTATCAAACACAATTTGCAAGCAACGCACCCCTGAAATAATGTAGAAAATAAAACAAAAAAACATAAAAAATAAAAGATTTCATTTATGAAAACAAACTTGCCCAAAGGGTTATATCCTTTGAAAAATCACTTGCCCATGGTGATTTTAACCCGGCATGGGCAAGCAGGCATCCACTTAAGACAAGAGGCCCATGATGGCCCTAAATCGCTCATCTGAGATAAAAAGGTTGGCCCAAGGAACATCTGTACCAATTTATTTTAAAATCTGGCCACTAGTTTTGAAGAAGATGATTTTTAAAGTTTTCATTTTTTTTTCTTTTTGTTGCCATGGCAAGCAGAGTTCTATATGGATCAAGTTTATTTTAGCAACTTTTGTGAAGGTTGACCCAAGGATCATCCCTGCCAAGTTTAATCAAATTCTGTCCAGTGGTTTCAGAGGAAATGTTGATTAAAGGTTTCTCTATATACATATAAGGCAAATAAGCCCCGCCCCTGGCGGCCATGTTTTTTTAAGGATCGGAATAATTTTAGCAACTTTGGTAGAGGTTGACCCAAGGAACATCTGTACCAATTTATTTTAAAATCTGGCCAGTAGTTTTGAAGATGATGATTTTTAAAGTTTTTTTTTTTTCATTTTGTTGCCATGGCAACCAGAGTTCTACATGGATCAAGTTTATTTTAGCAACTTTTGTGAAGGTTGACCCAAGGATCATCCCTGCCAAGTTTAATCAAATTCTGTCCAGTTGTTTCAGAGGAGATGTTGTTTAAAGGTTTCTCTATATACATATAAGGCAAATAAGCCCCGCCATGTTTTTTTACGGATCGGAATAATTTTAGCAACTTTGGTAGAGGATGACCCAAGGAACATCTGTACCAATTTATTTTAAAATCTGGCCAGTAGTTTTGAAGAAGATGATTTTTAAAGTTTTCATTTTTTTTTTCTTTTTGTTGCCATGGCAACCAGAGTTCTACATGGATCAAGTTTATTTTAGCAATTTTTGTGAAGGTTGACCCAAGGATCATCCCTGCCAAGTTTAATCAAATTCTGTCCAGTGGTTTCAGAGGAGATGTTGTTTAAAGGTTTCTCTATATACATATAAGGCAAATAAGCCCCGCCCCTGGCAGCCATGTTTTTTTATGGATCGGAATAATTTTAGCAACTTTGGTAGAGGTTGACCCAAGGAACATCTGTACCAATTTATTTTAAAATCTGGCCAGTAGTTTTGAAGAAGATGATTTTTTAAGTTTTCATTTTTTTTTTCTTTTTGTTGCCATGGCAACCAGAGTTCTACATGGATCAAGTTTATTTTAGCAACTTTTGTGAAGGTTGACCCAAGGATCATCCCTGCCAAGTTTAATCAAATTCTGTTCAGTGGTTTCAGAGGAGATGTCGTTTAAAGAAAATTGTTGACGACGCACGACGACGGACGACGGACGCAGGGCGATCCTAATAGCTCACTTGAGCACAAAGTGCTCAGGTGAGCTAAAAACCCATGGATGATCATGAATTTAGTGACAATTGTTAAAACAAGAGATGTTTGTAAAACATGTGAATGCCCCCCCCTCCCTTTATATGTCATAATAATAGCTTTACATGTATAACAATATTATTTGCACATGTATATCATTTGACTTCATAACCCTGACTCGTGACAATCAAGCATGAACCTATTTTGGGCTACTTGTCATATTAACATTGCAAGAACATTCCATGAAATAAAGAAGTAACTGGTGTTGCACGCAACAAATGTGTCCCCTACCAGTGAGGTGCAAAATATTTCTGTTACCAAAGCATCCAGAAATTTGGTCGAGAAAAAAAATACAGACATACAGAATCTCCATACTGCCATCTATTTATATACCAAGCTTCATAATATTATCTTAAACGGTTTTTAAGTTATCACATGATCCAGGTTTCTGGACATCCCACGGACAGAGGGACAGATGGACAGAGAAACAGAGGGCAAACATTTAGTCCCCTAAAGTGTAAACACCAGTTGGGGACTAATAGTTAACATGAAGTGTATGAAATTTAAAATAAAGTAAAATTGTTAGTAACACATGTTGTATTTACAGTGTTTAACATACCAAGACAGAGACACAAGGGTTACTTAGAACAAAAGTTATCATTCGAACAAGAAAGCTAAAAAATGTTGAAGTAAGGGAGTTTAGGACATGACCTTGTGACCTTGACCTTTGAAGTACTGACATTAACCTTGATAGGGTTCATCAGCTAGTCATAAGCAGCAACCGAAGTTTGTCCAGCTAGTCATAGGCAGCAACCATTCAAAAGTTGGAGATGCAAGGGTTACCAAGAACTTAAGCTATCACTAATGGACAAGAAAGCTTGATGGATCAACAGTGTTTGTGGGAGTGTAACATTTGACCCTGTGACCTTGACCTTTGAGGTACTGACAACAATATCTTGAGTTCTTTTGCAAGTCATATGCAACAACCATACAAAGTTTGAGATTAAAGATTACTTTGACATGTCTATGGCATGATACTGCAGTGTGGCAGCACTATATCAGTCTCAAGTAGACATCGTCCCCAAGTGACTGAAATACAAACTTTGTTTACACTCCAGCATCTTCATTTCTTAAACATTTTTAAACTTCATGACAATAATTATAGTCCTTCTTGTCTGTGGGATAAATTAAGTTCAGAGTAATCTTTGGGGCCTCCTTGGCCGAGAGGGTAAAGTCAGCGTTTAACACTCACTCAGCCCTTCACCACGTTGGTTCGAATCTCAGCAGGGTCATTCAGAATTTCATGTGTGAAAGCCTTTCAGTTAGCTTGCAGGTGGTTGGTGGATCTACCTGGATGCCTCCGTGCATTCGGGGTCTTCCTCCACCTGTAATTAGCTGGTCGTCGCTATATGACTGAAATACTGTCGAAGCGACGGTAAACTCAAATAGTCCAGTTATTTATGTTTTGTTGTGCTCAAAAACCAAACTAGAACTATGACTTAAGGTGATGAGTATCCCACATCCCACCTTGTCTTCCATGTCATGTGAGTGTAGGACAGGACGTGACCTTACATGACCTTACATGACTCAACAAGCTTGGTTCCTTTATAACCCCTACTTCTGTGAAGAGGTGGCATAATAAAATACTTGTCAAACAAGTAAATGATGTTGCACGCAACATGAGACACCTACCGGTGAGGTGCATAATTTTCTGTTATCATAGCAACCAGAATTTTGGTCCGAGAAAAAAAACCAAAGCAATGTGCAGAATCTCAACACTGCCATCTATTCATATACCAAGTTTCATAATATTATCTTAAAATATTTTTTAAGTTTTGGCGGGATCCAGATTTCCTGACATCCTGACGGACAGACGGCGGGCAAACCTATTGTCCCCTCCTGTGTAAACACCGGTATGGGACTAATAAATAAATAAGACCCTAATAAAAAGAACTCATTTAACATACCACTAACTGGATATCCAGTGTTCTCTTCTGATACATCAGGCAATGGTGAAACTGAAGACATTTCTCTGAAACAAAAATCAAATTGCAGATTTTTTGGCCAATATTTAATTATTTTTTTTTTTTTTAACAATATTGCCAACAAGAGGGCCATGATGGCCCTGAATAGCTCACCTGATTAATATTACCTATATAAAACACTCATACTGAATACAAAATCCATGCAGAAGTACAGCAAAATAATCCTAACTGCACAAAAAAATGTACCTGTGGTCAAAATTTTGATAGTCATAGCTATAAAATCAGGTGACCCCTAGGGTGGGACCAATTTATACCCAAGAGCCATGATTTGAAATTTTGGTTCAGGTCCCCTGGGGCGGGGCCAATTTTGACCCCAGGGCCATAATTTGAGCAAACTTGGTACATGTCTTTAAGGCCATGTAATACACCAAATATCTTAACTCCAAGCCTTGTGTTTTTTTCTAGATTTTCCTGTGTATGCCTATGTAAAATAAAGTGACCCCATAAGGGCAGGGCCCTTGCTGGCAAGAAGATTTTTCTATATAAGTCTATGTTAAATAAAGTGACCTCTGCGGCTTGGCCAATTTTGATCCCAGGACAATGATTTGAATAGACTTGGTAGAGGTCTACTAGACCATGCAAAAACCCGGGGGGGACCAGTTTGGACCCCAGGGTCATGATTAGAACAAACTTGGTAAAGGTCCTTAAGACAATGCCACACACTAAATATCTAAGCCTTAGGCCTTGGGGTTCTGGAAAGGGAGATTTTTCCAGATTTCACTTTCAAAATCTATTTTTAGCTCCTGTGACCCAGATTGAAAGGACTGGAACCATTTGAACAACTTTGATAGAGCTTCATGCAAGAAACATCACAGGCAATTTTCATCAAATATGGCCCAGTGGTTTAGGAGGAGATGTTAAAAGAAAATTGTTGACGCCGGACATACGGAATCGCTCACCTGAGTACCATTGCTTCAACTGATGTCAAGGTTTTTAAACAGACAAGGATTCTGATATAACTTATCTAAAACATTTTACCCCTGACAATACTACACACCAAATATCTAAGCAATGGGCCATATGGTTTCAGAGAAGACTTGGGTGCAGGGTCATTTATCACCGTAGGGCCAAGACTTTGAAAATCTTTGTAATGAACCATTAGATGCTACTACATACCAAAAATCTTAGCTCTAGGCCTTATTGATTCATAGAAGAAGATTTTTTAAGATTTTCCTATTTAACTCTATGTAAAACAAGTGACCCCTGGTGTGGGGTCATTTATCACCATTGGGCTATGATTTGTACAATCTTGGTAGTGGCCCATAAGATGATGCTACATACCAAATATCTAACCTCTAGGCCTTATGGATTCATGGAAGAAGATTTTTTAAGATTTTCCTATATAACTCTATGTAAAACAAGTGACCCCTGGTGCGGGGTCATTTATAACCGTAGGGCCATGGTTTGTACAATCTTCGTGGTGGCCCATAAGATGATGCTTCATACCAAATATCTAAGCTCTAGGCCTTATGGATTCATGGAAGAAGATTTTTTAAGATTTTCCTATTTAACTCTATGTAAAACAAGTGACCCCTGGTGCGGGGTCATTTATAACCGTAGGGCTATGATTTGTACAATCTTGGTAGTGGCCCATAAGATGATGCTACACACCAAATATCTAACCTCTAGGCCTTATGGATTCATAAAAAAAGATTTTTTAAGATTTTCCTATATAACTCTATGTAAAACAAGTGACCCCTGGTGCGGGGTCATTTATAACCGTAGGGCCATGATTTGTACAATCTTCGTGGTGGCCCATAAGATGATGCTTCATACCAAATATCTAAGCTCTAGGCCTTATGGATTCATGGAAGAAGATTTTTTAAGATTTTCCTATTTAACTCTATGTAAAACAAGTGACCCCTGGTGCGGGGTCATTTATAACCGTAGGGCTATGATTTGTACAATCTTGGTGGTGGCCCATAAGATGATGCTTCATACCAAATATCTAAGCTCTAGGCCTTATGGATTCATGGAAGAAGAATTTTTAAGATTTTCCTATATAACTCTATGTAAAACAAGTGACCCCTGGTGCGGGGTCATTTATCACCATTGGGCTATCAGGGTTGCCACAGAGCTGAAGAAACAAAAGATGATGCTACATACCAAATATCTAAGCTCTAGGCCTTATGGATTCATAGAAGAAGAATTTTTAAGATTTTCCTATATAACTCTATGTAAAACAAGTGACCCCTGGTGCGGGGTCATTTATCACCATTGGGCTATCAGGGTTGCCACAGAGCTGAAGAAATAAAATTCCCTGACTATTCCCTGACTTTTCCCTGACTCAGCCCTACTTTTCACTGACCAATACAACCACAATTTTTCGGTCTCCTCCTCCCCTTCAGCCGTCCAATCCTCCCATCTACATTTTTATTGTTTTAGAATAATAACCTTAACAAATTTCAAATAAATCAGAATTCCTTTTCATGGTTATATTAGTCAGTGATAATAGTACAGATACTATTAAATGATTTTCTTACAAGGTAGTAATACTTCAGTCAATCTTACAATTAAGCAACTTTACTATATCAACATAAATGGTCACAAAATTTATGTCATACACCTCTGTTAAAACATTTAACTCAACAAAAATAACTCTGATAAACAGTGTGCACAATAAAATCTCAGTGAGTTGACTTAACCTATCAGTCTAACATCCCAAACCTTTTAAGGTTTCATGCTTAGGAATGTTTTTATATTATTAAATAATCAATGTTTGAAAGTAATACTTATAAATACTGTTTGAAGACTGCCATAGCCACTGAAAAATTCAAAACATCAACTCAGACTTTCATTTTTCCCTGACTTTTCCCTGACTTTTCTAAAATGTATTTTTTCACTGACCATTTTTCAAAATTCCCTGACAATTCACTGACCTTGAAAAAAAATCATTTTCCCCTGACTTTTCAAGGTATGTGGCAACCCTGGCTATGATTTGTACAATCTTGGTAGGCATCCACTAAACATTAAATATCTAAGCTCTAGACCCTGCAGTTTTGCAGAAGAAGATTTTTAAAGTTTGCATTTTTATAATCTATTTTTAGCTCCTGTGACCTAATTATGCAATGGACCAGAACCATTTATACAACTTTAGTAGAGCTTCATCCAAGGAACATTCCTGCAAAATATTTTTCAAATTGGCCAAGCCGTTAAGGAGGAGATGTTGTTTGAAGCAATTGTTGACGCCGGACGCACTGACGCACGGACGACGGACGCCGGACAAAAGGCGATCAGAAAAGCTCACCTTGAGCACGTTGTGCTCATGTGAGCTAAAAAGGGGGTGGGGGGGGGGGTCTCCATCACAGGCAAAAGCATTTTAAATTGTATTGAACCTTTATTCTGAATTATAAAACCTATTTAATAATTCTATTTTCGTGTGCCATCACATGACTTATCACATTCACTCTTCACTGCACAAATTGAACTTCTGAATTCGCCAACTGTAACTGATGAAGATGCCGTACATGTCCATCACTTGGTACTGCAAGCAGCTGTTTTGAGGATATGGTATTCTATATTTAACCAATTTTCCCAAAGTGTACATTTACGGACTTTGACATGGAATATTATATTAAATTGTATACAAACTGAATAATAATTTCTTTATCTTACTTTATCAAATTGAAACACGTTATTTAAAATGCATCTTGCATACCTTCTTTTATTTGCCTTCTTCCTGTCCCCTTCCTCAGTTTGGTCATTCTGTGGCAAGCTCATATTGTCCTTGCCTGAAATCAGAACAAATAATTGATATTTTACGACCAAAGTTGGTAGAATTCAGTACAAAGGGTTATTATGTTTTGTCTTCAATTAGTACTTCTGTCATTTGGGGGCATAGTCTATTATGCTACAGCAACTGACTTTGTTTTACCCACAGCATCAATAGTAGAGAGTCACGAGGCAAGCATTTATGTCAAATCAGGGATCGAACAAGGAGTCCTCCACAACAATTACTATTTGCAAACAAGAGGGCCATGATAACCCTTTATCACTCACCTGATTACTAGAGCTGTAACGAATACACCAGGTAACAAATACGAATACACATCACAATACAGGGTCATGAATATGAATATTTATTCGTGAATATGAATACTATCTGATATAACGCAGAAAAAAAAGACAAACTAAGTTCAGGTTGCCCCATTGCACATATTTTGAGGTGATTTAGTGGCTGCTCATCAATCATAAATTGTATTCCTAATGATCATTGAACAAAAGTAAACAAATTGTTTGTGAAAATATATGATAAAAATAATTGTTTGATCAAACATTACTATTCTTAAAATAAGAATCAAACTTATACTTACAGTGAATATTAACACTGTTTAAAATGGCGTTGCATGTGATCAAAGGTTTGATGCAAAATACATTTACAAAAAAATGTTAATAAACCAGCTGATACATTATTTAACAATGTTGATACTGGTAGTTTTATTTTACATGTAAATAATTATGATATATTTTATTGTTTATATTTACTTTTGTGTGTTTTTTTCTTGTATTTGTCTTCCATATTTTAATTCAATATCAGGAACATGCAAGAAATATTAACTTTGACAAAATTTACATAGACAAATCAGTAGAGGATTTGTTATAAGGCTACCATACTTGATATTCAAATATTAAATATTTTGCTTTCTTACTGGTTTCTGATGTTTATGCTCACTTAAACAATTTTAATCTTCAAAACAGATAACAAATTTATTTTGAAAAGACATATTTTGTGGATACCTTTAGGATTTTAATCTTCTCGTAAAAGGGCCATTTAATGACAGTTAATTTGGCCATTACGCAATGCCAATGGTTCCTTACTGGTTACTAGCAAGCTCTATGAAAATATCCAAGGATGCCTGTATGGAAGAATAAAAAAACCTGTGCTGATTGGCTAGAGATAGAGACTGGACTGTACTGTACGCAGCATGTGTATGAATAAACTGAAGCTGATACATTTACAACGCCTGGCTAAAAGAAACTAATAATTGTCAAGCATTTAATGTCTCGGACACTGATTAATCGGTTGTTATTTGCATAATCAGTTTATCATTTGTTAATTAGCTTGTTGTAAATATTTGGTTATTTGCCTCGCGAATAACGAATACATAGTCAAATACTGGCAATATTCGGTGCACCGAATACATGAGTGCATCATTACACCTCTACTGATTACTGACCATACCTAACCCATGATCAAACTAGACCGAGATTACATCAAGACAAACATTCTGACCTAGTTTGAGAAAGATTTGGCTGACAATGTGACCAGGATTATACTAAGATTAGATCTATTGACCTATTTTTAGACCATGCCTTACCCCATGATCGAACTTGACAAAGATATCATCAATACAAACATTTCTAACAAGTTTGATTAAAGATTTGGCTAAAAATGTGACACCCTGTGGCGTAAACAAGATTTTACTAAGATTTGACCTAGTGACCTACTTTTTATTCACCCCACCCATGATTGAATTTGACCGAGATATCATCAAGACAAACCTTCTGATCAGTTTTGAGAGATTTGGCTAATAATGTGGCCCCTAGAGAGTAAACAGAAGAATTATATTAAGATCTGACCTAGTGACCTACTTTTTGACCTTTAGGATCTAAATCTACATGACTGAAATTGACTGATAAATAATCAAAACAAGCATTCTGAGCAAGTCTAAGAAAGATTGAGCCAAAAATGTGGCCTGTTGAGTGTAAACAAGTTTTAACCAAGATTTGACCTTCTTTTGACCCTGCCCCACCCATGATCTAACTCGACCAAGACAATATCAAGGCATACAGTCTGAGCAAGTTTGAGGAAGATGGCACAAAAATTGTGGCATCTAAAGTGTAAACACTAAAATTGTAGACAATTTTTTATCATATAAGGTCCATAACTCCTGAACTTATGGCCCAATATCAGTCATTATCAAGCTTAGTTGAGAGATTATGACCAATAACATTGTTGTAAAGTTTGAAAAAAATTGCTTAAGAAATGAAGAATCATTGAGTGTAAAAAAGATGAAATCTGGCATTTTTGATGAATAAAAGAGCCATTTATGAGCTATAATCAAACTTATTTGAGATATTATGGTCATAAACATTGTTATAAGGTCTTAAGATGCTAGAGTGTAAACACTAAAATTGTTGACGATGCACTTACGCATGACAGACACTCAAAGGACCACAAAAGAAATGAAGATGTTTAAAAGTAAAAGCTGGAGTCAGCTGACTTAATCAGGAGTGCTTTTCTTAACACTGTAGTCTAGAACTCCAAGTAAGGAATTCACGGGAACCCTGCCAAATCTAATTTAATTCTGGAATAAAGTACAGCATTCTTTCTTCAGCATGTATCAAGTTTATTCTAACTTATTTTAGCAACTTTTACTCAGAAACACCCAAGGATCATCCATGTGTTATAACTCTATTCTTAGCAGATCACAATTTATCTTGGGCTGACCTAAAAAAATTCTTTGTTTGGAGTCACCCGACCGACTCACGAAAATCACCACGAATCAACTTTTTTTTAGCCTTTCAGGTGTCTGATTTTTTTTACTCTATCTACTCATCCTGTTGACACTGATTTTCCACTTTACCTGAATCATATTTTACCTTACTGAGGTTTAGTTTATGTGCTGATAAGAATATGGGACACCATAGTCCTCTGTTCCCCCAATGCATGTGAGAGATGTTTTGGGATTATGGCTGAAAACAACTTTGGAATGAAATAAGTACAAGAAATTTGTAAGAAATGCACAGTGATTATTAGGTCTCCCAAACAAACTGATTTATTGTTTTTACTCCGTTTCTTCTTCTTTCTCGCGCCGGCAACTTTGTATGGGCCATATCTCGGAGACCACGCAAGATATCTTTACAAAACTTCATATGATTACAGTCCTCAATGTGTAGTGGTGCTTCCCAGATTTTTGTAAATGGGGGGTCCCTTGGGTTAAGGCCCCACCCCCTGAATTTTACTTATGACCTTATATCTCAAAAAATGTTCAGATCCCCACCCCTAAACCATATATTATATTCTTGTTCTTCATGATGAGATGGACTGAATGGTACTTTTATGTTCACATGGGTCACCAAGGGGTCAGTCCCCACCCCCTGATTTTTACTTATGACCTTATATCTCAAAAATTGTTCAGATCCCCACCCCTATACTATATATATATTCTTGTTCCTCATGATGAGATGGATCAAATGGTACTTCTTTTATGTTCACATGGGTCATCAAGGGGTCAGACCCCCACCCCTCAATTTTACTTTTAACATTTTATCTGAAGAACTGTTCAGATCCCGACCCATAAACCATATATATTCTTGTTCCTCAGGATGAGACAGATTGAATGGTACTTCTTTCGTGTCCCCCCGGGGGGGGGGGGGGCGGGGGTGGTCACAAAAACTATATACATTCTTTTTCCTCATGATCAGATAGATTGAATGGTAAATCTTTGATGTTCACATTGGTCACCAGGGGGTCGGGCCCCACTCCATTTCTTAATAACCATTCATGTATGATTGTCTAAGGAGAAACTTTGTTTGGGAGACTTAGTGACAGTTCACTGTTACAATTATATTATTACTTGATTAAATCATGTTTTTTATTTGTCACATAAACATATTTATGAGAGACAGCAATATTAGTTTAAAATCCATAGTAGTTTTTACTATGTAAAATTATTCTAAATAAACAGTCATGTGAATCAAATTGATACTGTTTGTTAATGCATTCTGGATTTCTTATCCCTTCTTATAAGAGGGTCAAAGCAAAAACCCACAGATTAGGGGAGTGAGAAAAGGGTCCTGTTGTATAGACGAAGAGTCTTATAGGCGAGTTTCTATGGTATTTTTTTTTAATATACCAAGTATTTGTTTAATCATGTGGTATGTTCACTTTAGTAGTATAATTTTCCATAATTATTGTGTCAGAAAAAAACAAACAAACTAGAACTCTCACTAAATGTGATTAATACCCCCGCAATACTGCTTTAGAAATGATGAAGTTATTAGGATTAAGAAGAAGAGTATGAAAAAGACATTTTTACATTAGTTTTTTTACCAGATTTTTGGCCAGGTTACACAGGTTGTGCTTGACCATTGTATGAAATTGTTTTGAATTCCAACCAGTAGTTTTAAAGTTAAGCTCCGGACATGGAAAAGTAACAAAGGGCAATAACTCTGTAATTACAATAGATAGAGTTATGGTTCTTGTGCACTGCATTTCCTCTTATTGTGGTTGACAATTGTATGAAATTGTTTTGAAATCCAACCAGTATTTAAAAGTTATACGGAAGGAAAACAAAGGGCAATAACTCTGTAATTCCTATAGATAGAGTTATGGTTCTTGTGCACTGCACTTCCTCTCATTGTGCTTGACCATTGTATGAAATTGTTTTGAAATCCAATCAGTACTTTACAACTTATACTCCGGACAAGGTTACAAGTTATACTCCGGACAAGGAAAAAAATACAATAGGCAATAACTCTGTAATTACTCTAGATAGAGTTATGGTTCTTGTGCACTGCACTTCCTCTCCATGTGCTTGATCATTGCATGAAGTTGTATTGAATTCCAATAATGCAACGGACTGCTGGACCGACTGACCGACCAACCGACCGACCGACCGACCACCGGGTGACTCCTATATACCCCCCCAAACTTCGTTTCGGGGGTATAAAAAAAAAAGAATACCTACCCATCTAAATAAATGTGGGTCGGGTTACTCCAAACAAAGAATTTTTTAAGGTCAGCCTTATTGTTGTTCTGAACTATCATATCTTTTGCCTATTACTCTGATTACTGAAGTAAATCTATCTTTGCCATTTAAAATTGATTGTTTATTGGGTTTAATGTCCCACTAACAGTATTTCTGTCATTTGGAGACGATGTCTACTTGAGACAGATATAGTGCTGCCACACTTCAGTATCACGCCGTAGACATGTGGCATGATACCACACCCAGTCACATTATCCTGACACAGGGCCAACTAGTCCTGGAACTACCCTTATATGATGAGCAGTATCACTCCGTACACGGTGACATGATACCATGCCTGGAACTACTGTAACTCTGTAGATATGCTAAGTGCCAAGCTGGGAGCTTCCAGTATCATAAGTAACAAATTATGTATGTGGTCATGGATCAAATCAACAACCTGCCACTCCTGAGGCAGACGCTTCAACCACTCTGCCACCAAAGACAGTTAGCAGCATTTGCTCAGGTGAACAAAGACAATGGTATATCAGTGGGGCAAGTCAATTTGAATCCAAATATATCCATGGTAAACTTGGAATGTGTCCATAGGAGACAGATGCCCCCACCTTTTACTTTGTTAGTTACAAGGGTGAAAATATGGCAATTACTTGCCATTGGCCACTAAAAAATTTATGTACAGAATAATGTTACAATTAAATAAAAGATAGTCAGATTATTTTGATACATTTTTTTTATTACATTTTTTTTTGGCAAGTGCAATTTTATTGGAATTTTGCATATTAAATGTGTGTGCATTCTTGATATGAAGTGATTTTTTTATTGATTTTTTTTTATTGCAGAATCTCACATCTTTTATATTATTAATCAAACATCTATATCAAATGGAACACACACACACATACATATCTTGACAAAAGTGTTTGCACTTAATATGTTTGTTATGATAAAAAAAATTGAGATGGTCATTGGGAGCAGGTAGGTTTTTGACAAATTTGAGATGAGATGAAACAAGTAACTGCTGTTGCACGCAACCATGAGTCCCCTACCAGTGAGGTGCATAAATTTTCTGTTACCATAGCAACCACAATTTTGGTCTGAGAAAAAAAAAATTGATGTGCAGAATCTCAATACTGCCATCTATTCATATACCAAGTTTCATAATATGATATTTCATGATTTTTAAGTTGTTGGGGGATCCAGATCTCTGGACGGACAAGCGGAGGGCAAACCTGTAGTCCCCTCAAGTATAAACACCGTTAGGGGACTCACCAGATTATTTTGCATGATTGCTCTTGGAGCAAATTTGCACATTTAATATTTGTGGTCTGATGGAGCCCTCTAAATTCTGTAAATATGATACTGCAGCAAAAATAACTAGAACTGCCATTGTAATGGCGCAAATACCCCCCCCCATGTCGCTTTGTCACAGGAATGAAGTTTACAGTTCTTGTTTCAAGTTTCATCTTGATGCCTTTTATACTTTTTGAGTTAAATTAAGTATGAAAATTTACAAAGGGCTAAAACTCCAAAATTACGCAACAAAGAGTTATGGTTCATGGTCACTGCACACCCTCTCAATGAGATCTATCGACATATGAAGTTTCATCTTGATGTCTTTTATACTTTTTGAGTTACGGCCCGGACAAAAATTAAGTATGAAATATTTACAAAGGGCAATAACTCCTAAATTACGCAACAGAGAGTTATGGTTCTTGGTCACTGCACGCCCCCTCGATGAGATCTATCCACATATGAAGTTTCATCTTGATGCCTTTTATACTTTTTGAGTTACGGCCCGGACAAAAATTAAGTATGAAAATTTACAAAGGGCAATAACTCCTAAATTACACAACAGAGAGTTATGGTTCTTGGTCACTGCCCGCTCCCGCAATGAGATCTATCGACATATGAAGTTTCATCTTGATGCCTTTTATACTTTTTAAGTTATGTACCGGACAAAAATTAAGTATGAAAATTTACAAAGGGCAATAACTACAAAATAACACAACAGAGAGTTATTGTTTTTGGTCACTGCACTCCCCTTCAATGAGATCTATCCACATATGAAGTTTCATCTTGATGTCTTTTATAATTTTTGAGTAACAGCCCGGACAAAAAAAACGACAGACGGACGGCCGGCCAGACAGACAAGCTGAATTCAGTATACCCCCTTACAACTTTGTTGTGCGGGGGGTATAAATAATTATACCAAAGTACACATAATATCCAGGTGCACTGCTCATACCCTGAATAATATATCCATGAAGTTTCAAGTCTGTAGTACAAATACTCAGAGCTACATAGAGCTATGCGTGTCACAAACTTAAAATTTCAAATTTTCACAAATTCAAGGCCAGTAAGCCTGCTAACAGCAACAGTGATTCAATGAAAATACCCAGGTGCATAAAATCATGTCCTGAATAATATATCCATGAATTTCAAGTTTGTAGTACAATACTTTCATAGTTATGTATGTCACAAAGTTTCGGGACGGGCAGACGGACAAAGGCAAATCTATATGCACCCCACCCCCCCCCCCCCCAATTTGGTGGGGGCATGATAAATGCCATTGTTTGGCCAAGTTATTCCATCAAATCCAAGTTATTATCTCCTATAACCATTTTTTCCTATTTAAGCATAGAACTGCCTTTTAACAAATATGAATATACATGATCATGCAGGTATTTAACTGGTACATTGGTCTAGTGGTCCAGTTTTTTTCCAGTGGTAGGTTTTCAGTTTGAACCCCACTGGTGGCAAAATATTTTCAGAAACTTCCATGGTGCAAACTACTGATTCAAACCAATAGATGTTGAGAGGAGAGGTTTAAGTTCTCAAATGTCATAAAAAATAGTTTAGACTCACTTGTCACTGGTATGGCCATCTCTTCTCTTAAATCTGAGAGTCTATCTGCAGACATAATACTGAAATAAATAAACAGACAATGAATATACAAAAATTAAATGATATATTGGACTATAACAGATATACAACCATAACGCAGTTGACTCATATATTTGTGAACCTGTGTTCAATTTTGTACACATAATCAATAATGAAATAGAAATTAGTAACTGGATTCAGACAACAATGACAAATATTATGTGGAAAACATAATTAGTGGACAAGGTTTTAAGGTGTTTACATTTCCTTTAAAATGTGAATTGCTGAGGTCCCCGTCTGACCCTCTTTTAATGACTGACCCTAAAGTTTTTTTCACCTTTCTGCCTTTAAAAAACATATTTCCCTTTTTTTTACCTTTCGTTTCATATAAAAAAATAAAATCCCAACCTACCAACACTCTTATTTATATGCTGGAGACAAGAAACGGAACTATTCTTTTTGGCCTGAGACTTTCAACCACTAACACACCAAGCAAGATCCAACTTTAAAGTACCTCTTAGTCTAAAACGGTGTTTCAGTGATGTCTAAGAAGGTGCAAATTAGTGTAAATCTCAAGTGTAAATCAGTGTAAACCTTGCAAGTAACTAATGGACTGATTTTGTTAAACAATGTACCGTAAGCATGGGTAATATTTCTTAATAATTTTCTTGCGTCAATGCATGTTCTAACAATTAATCTGAGTTCACATACTGAGGACTTTGTGCTAAACTACTATAACTACATACATTACTGTAATCATCAAAAAAGAATTTTTTTTTTACTTTATCCAACAGCCGAACTTTTTTTTTTTAAAACATGGCAACAATATAATCAGTGATAAATAAACATAACCTTATTCAGACATATATGTATATGTATTGTATACTTATGGATAAAGGCTCAATTGCTTAACCCTTACCCTGCTGGAAAGTGCTAACCTTTGCCACCAGTAAAGAGCCAGGCCAGCCTGCACATATGTGCAGGCTGGCCTGGCTCTTTACTGGTGGCTGACCAACTACAATTTCACTTCTTGCTATCCCTAAAATTGATAATGGACAGTTCCAAAAAGGATGCCGGCTAAGTCCATTTGAGATATTCAACAGGTTAAGGGTAAATTGTATCATACAGTAAGAAATTATGTGTATTGGTTTGTATTGGAATGTGAGGGCGAATCTATATGCTCCTCACCCTCCTTTCCAAAGTGGGGCACAAAACACCTGACTAGTCAGACATTTTACATAATGATAAAGTTTACAGACAAAAACAAAGTCAAGTACATGGCTGTTTCTTCAACGTGAATTTCTTAACTCCAAGAAACTTAAACTAGTTGTGATTGAGACCAGTGGCATAGAAAGAAAAGACAGAAAAAAGGGAAGATACTTCAGATTTTCTCATCCACTTTGACCCCTTTTTCTCACCCACTTTGACCCCTTTTTCTGATAAGTCTGTGATATCTTTTTTTTTTTTGTCTAACCACTCAAGACAGATTTATTGATTTCAAAATAAAAATGGTTGCAAATTGAAGTATAAAACCTGATCAGCCTGTACCATACATATTAACAATTCAATATGACTTCAAAGAAAATCTGAATTCGCCACTGAGTAACATGGCGGCCCTAATTTATGCTCATATATTATCAGCTAAATATAGCTGTGTTATATCAGTACACAACATTGTGCAAACATTAAAAACATATAAGTGTTATAAAACTTGCATGTTAAACAAACAAGAGGGCCATGATGGCCCTGAATCGCTCACCTGAGTACCATTGCTTCAACTGATGTCAAGGTTTTTAAACAGACAAGGATTCTGATATAACTTAATCTAAAACATTTTACCCCTGACAATACTACACACCAAATACCTAAGCAATGGGCCATATGGTTTCAGAGAAGACTTGGGCGCAGGGTCATTTATCACCGTAGGGCCAAGACTTTGAAAATCTTTGTAATGAACCATTAGATGCTACTACATACCAAAAATCTTAGCTCTAGGCCTTATTGATTCATAGAAGAAGATTTTTTAAGATTTTCCTATATAACTCTGTGTAAAACAAGTGACCCCTGGTGCGGGGTCATTTATCACCATAGGGCTATGATTTGTACAATCTTGGTAGTGGCCCATAAGATGATGCTTCACACCAAATATCTAAGCTCTAGGCCTTATGGATTCATGGAAGAAGATTTTTTAAGATTTTTCTATATAACTCTATGTAAAACAAGTGACCCCTGGTGCGGGGTCATTTATCACCATAGGGCTATGATTTGTACAATCTTGGTAGTGGCCCATAAGATGATGCTACATACCAAATATCTAAAGGCTAGGCCTTGTAGTTTCAGAGAAGAAGATTTTTTAAATTTTCATTTTTAAAATCTATTTTTAGCTCCTGTGACCTAATTATGCGATGGACCAGAACCATTTATACAACTTTAGTAGAGCTTCATCCAAGGAACATTCCTGCAAAATATTTTTCAAATTGGCCTAGCCGTTTAGGAGGAGATGTTGTTTGAAGCAATTGTTGACGCCGGACGCACGCACGCACGGACGACGGACAAAAGGCGATCAGAAAAGCTCACCTTGAGCACGTTGTGCTCATGTGAGCTAAAAATGTGGACTGAAGTGCTTTATCATCTAAAATCACTTAACCAGCTTCCTGAACTATTCTAATGAAATCAAATCCTTCATAAACCAATTTTTATTTTTGGTGTAAGCTCGGTACAAGCCCTCTCCCACTTGATGAGGGAAAAATTTGCCCTTCACATGCAAATAACTTAAATTTGACCTTAATTGACATTCAAAAAAGAATTTAATTATAAAGTTATGTGTTATTGTTGTTATGAATCCAAAGGCATTAAAATTAAAGGAATAAACTGACCTGAAAGAGTAACAATTTTCTATATGACCTTGAAGCAATAACTTCCTGACATGTGCAAAATTAAGAAATAATCTCCAATATTGAAGAGTAGCGGTAGGCTCCCTTTATTTTATTATCAGCCGGATTTATACCGCTTTTTCATATCATTACCGATTTCAAGTCAGTAAATATATAAAAATTCGTCACTTATGGTATGAGATTACACAGCTTTTATCTTAATGGGCACAAATTAAAAGATAACTAGATGAGAAAGACATACAAAATATTCTTCTGATTCATAAGTATGTTGTAATAAACCACTTCTAGCGAAATAAGTAGGTTAAATGAACTGATGCTCTTCAATGCATTTTTGTACACTATTGAATTAAATGCTCAACAAGTATTAATCAAGTGTGGGTTTCTTTTGGATCTGAACAATTCATTCTTCACCTTGACTTGAATAAGTCTTTGATCATTGAAAAGGACAGAGGGTATCGGAAAAATATAAGTTACATGATATTATTCATTCATTAAAATCTCACTGGGTCAAATTACTTATCAGCATAGGAGCATGAGAGACCTGTTTTGTGGGTTACGTCCCATTTCGTCTATGGTTTGTAGATGAAAAAATCCCATTTCAGGTTATTTCACACCTTTCCAGACAGATTCCCAGTTTGACTACCACATGAAATGCCATAGGATATGACACTAATTGAATAGGGTCAGATATGAATTAATTTATGACTTTAGACAAAAAGGGATTTTCATAAGCTACCAACATGCCAAATTTCATTCAAATAGCTAAATTGTTGAAAGTGTTTCTGACCTGAAATTTAAGGTGCTCAGAGGTTAAAACTGACAAAATATACAAAGAGGCATAACTCTGCCAAAAATGTCCGAATCCCAAACTCCTGACATTATGCACTGGGGCATTTAATAATAATAATCTTGTGAAAGTTTGATCAAAATCCCTACTGAAATGTAAAAGAAGATGCGCTCTTAAGATATTTTGGACAAAATTTTAACAAGAGGGCCATGACGGCCTTGGAATCACTCATCTGAGAACCAGATATTGGCGGGAGGAAAAGAAAATGGGCTCTGCCGTCTGATAGCCATATTTTTAGGCAGATCCAAATAATAATTATTCCATCTCTGTGGACTTTATGCACCATTTTGATTTATTCAGCGCCAATGGCGCAAGGGCACAGCCTGGGCAGAACACTGCACAACGCACACAGGATGATCACAACAGCTCACCTTGAGCATGTTGTGCTGACTCTAGTATGGTAGAACTGCAGCTACTTAGTTTAGAGAACCTTGCAAATGTCCAATTACCCATACCTGACGATGGCTGTTTAACTAAGATAGTCTAACAAGTGAGAACCTTGCAAATGTTCAATTACCCATACCTGACGATGGCTGTTTAACTAAGATAGTCTAACAAGTGAGAACCTTGCAAATGTTCAATTACCCATACCTGACGATGGCTGTTTAACTAAGATAGTCTAACAAGTGAGAACCTTGCAAATGTTCAATTACCCATACCTGACGATGGCTGTTTAACTAAGATAGTCTAACAAGTGAGAACCTTGCAAATGTTCAATTACCCATACCTGACGATGGCTGTTTAACTAAGATAGTCTAACAAGTGAGAACCTTGCAAATGTTCAATTACCCATACCTGACGATGGCTGTTTAACTAAGATAGTCTAACAAGTGAGAACCTTGCAAATGTTCAATTACCCATACCTGACGATGGCTGTTTAACTAAGATAGTCTAACAAGTGAGAACCTTGCAAATGTTCAATTACCCATACCTGACGATGGCTGTTTAACTAAGATAGTCTAACAAGTGAGCTGTACTTGTAGTCTGTGCAGCCTGATGTAAACATGTTCTTTATTTTTTATTTTACACAAATGCGGCATTTCATTAAAATAGCTTGGTCTCTACCTTTTTTCATTAATCATTCTTTGAAATCAATGTATTTCAACCAAACATCTTGAAACTTTCGGCCATGTTTTCTGTCTTTATTACTATCAATCATTCTTTGTTTGTTTGTTGGATTTAATGTCCCACTGACAGTATTTCAGTCATTTGGAGACGATGTCTACTTAAGACAGACATATGCTGCCACACTGCAGTATCTCAATGTAGACATCTGGTACGATACCACACCCAGTCACATTATCCTGACACAGGGCCAACCTGTCCTGTCACTACCCTTATATGCTGGGTGCCAAGTAAGGGAGCTATAACACAATCGTTCTTTAAAATCAATGTCTTTCAACCAAACATCTTGAAACTTTCGGCTATGTTTTTTGGCTTTATTTCTATCAATCATTCTTTGTTTGTTTGTTTGTTGGATTTAATGTCACACTGACAGTATTTCAGTCATTTGGAGACAATGTCTACTTGAGACAGACATAGTGCTGCCACACTGCAGTATCATGCCATAGACATGCAAGGGAGCTATAACACAATCATTCTTTGAAATCAATGTCTTTCAACCAAACATCTTGAAACTTTCGGCTATGTTTTTAGGCTTTTTTTTTTCTCAACTTGTTGTTACTATGTTACAGCTATACCACAGCCCAATATCAACACATAAAACTAAATGAGCATGAGGTTCAAGCTATTGTCACATGGTAAATGACAAAAAAAAATTAACTGCTTTGCAGTTTAACTCATCAAGTTTGGTAAAAGTAACACTAATTTGACAACAGGGATACTTTCATTTTATCATCTGTTGAATTTTTCAAATATTGGTCAGAACACTTGAATATTTAATACTCACTGTTAGATGCGAATCCTGGAAGCAAGGATATAATTTGTTTTTGATTGTCCTGTTATTGTGTGAAAACAAACAGGGCTTGTTGACAGAATGTAATTGTTTTGTTTTTTTATTTAATGTCCCACTGACAGTATTTCAGTCATTAGGAGACAATGTCTACTTGAGACAGTTATAGCACTGCTACACTGTAGTATCACGCCATAGACATGTGGGATGATACCACATCCAGTAACATTATCCTGACACTTAGCCAACCAGTCCTGGACCTACGAACCCCTATAATTATGCTGAACGCCAAGCCAAGCTATACCAGTACCATTTTTTTTATGACTTTGATATGTCACTGTTGGGGATCAAACCTATGACCTCCTGATTCTGGGGAGGTCTATCTAACCACTCAGCAACCAGGACCAGTCGTCGTCACAAATTCAGCATACAGCATTTTGGATAAAAACAGACATATATCATTTTTCCTCTGAAAAATTGTTTGCCAAGACTTTGTGCACATGTCAGGGTTTTTTGGGTTTTTTTGGGTTTTTTTTAAGGTAATCAAAAAGTTCAAAATGCAGTGAAAGAAAAGTTTTCCAGCAATTATCTATATATTCAAAATTAAAAAAATAAGGAGAAACACATACCTGTTGTAGAGTTTATCTATGTGGAAATTGGTTAAAGCAGAGTATAACTGCTTACAACCAACCAAGCCCCACTCCCGTTTGGAATACTCAAGATTGTTTAACACCTGGCTTCCAAAGACTGTGTGGTCAAAGGATGGTAGGTGGAAAGGTCCCTCCCCTGGATCCCTTCACGTGTCAAAAGATATTGAACTGGACACCAGGCAAACCTAAAACAAATTTTTCATTTGCTCAAAAGAAGTAGTGATTAAACTAACCAGCTTGTAAAATTTCTCAAATCATCACTTGCCCTTCATAAATATGAGACTTGTCCTACACTAATGTTAACTCGCCATGGAAAGCAGGCGAGTGGAATTTTACATCCCTATAAATGTATAACAGTATTGAAAATATACTGTACTTAATCTATACATATATCAGTGTAAATCTATTTTTTTATCTTTTTGATCTGAGGATATTTTTTTTTTTTAAATTATGCAATCTTTATCTCAATGCATTACCCCACCTACTTCACTATTAAGACACAATGATACTAATACTATTGTACGTAGAGCTGGGGACCACGGGATGAAACTGTACCACTGTATAACATGATTTTTATGTAAATACAGCGTACGTACCACGATATACCACACTAATTATTCCTGGACTTGTGTTACTAACAACATCAAAGTCATGCTAGTCGCCGTCAGCTATTTTTTATTTCCATTCAAGGTTATTATTGGTAACGAGTGAATATTTTCAAATAAAATTTATTTCTAATATTTAAATGGAAATTATACATTTATATCATATCTACACAATTTTTTGATGTTGTTAAACCATGAAATTATCAGTAATTGAAAATTTGTACTCATTCTATTCTGTTATACAAAAACCACCAAAGTACCAATACAAAAACCACCAAAGTACCAGTATAATTATTTGTTTTTGTACCGGTTTGTACCACAAGCTGATTCAAACCATGGTTTACCCGGTAAACCCATTAAAAACCGCACACCTCTAATTGTAAAATAACACTAGCAGAGTCAGCCACCTGTGTCATTTTATCAAATCAACACACCTTCTAATGCTTCCTAATTATGAATAAATGTGGAATGCTTGGATGGTATTGCTTACAATATCTGTTTACATTTTACATGCTCTCTACCAACTTGTGTTTCATTTGCGGTGAGAAACTGTTGTTTTCTGGTGAAAGTAGAGGCGATTAATGCACAAGTAATGTGTGATGGACTGATTAATGTCTATTATGAAATTATCTGGCAGCGAACAAGTATATTTAAGCAGTGATCGGGAAAGGCATGCGCCACAGTCACATTAAAAATCAAAATGTCACATAATTTTTTGCACTGGAAGTGCCCCTGTCGCATTCCAATATTTCATTCTCGCCCCTGTCGCATTCCAATATTTCATTCTCGCCCAATACAGCTTGCTTAAGAAAACATAAATATGAATAAAGTCCAAGCCTGAAAGAGGGGAATTCCGTTTTAAATATAACATATAGCAGAGAGGGATAAGCATTATTGATTCATTGATGAATTGGTGTATCAATCAATCACATTGAGTCTTTCCCGTGTAAGAATCCGAAAGGGAATGATTCTGATAAACGTCCACCATCAGCGATTTGCTTATAAAAATGCAAATGGCCGATCTTATGTTAGTAGTAAAGACATAAACAGCGATCAAAATTACATTTACCGCAGAAATGGCCGATATAACTTGCAGTTTAATCATAAATTGCTATCATGTAACAAACAAGAGGGCCATGATGGCCCTGGATCGCTCACCTGAGTACCATTGCTACAACTGATTACAAGGTTTTTAAACAGACAAGAATTCTGATATAACTCAATCTTAAACATTTTAGCCCTGACAATACTACACACCAAATATATAAGCACTGGGCCTTATGGTTTCAGAGGAGAAGACTTAGTGCGGGGTCATTTATCTCCAAAGGGCCACCATTTTGAAAATCTTGATAATGAACCATTAGATGATGCTACATACCAAATATCTAAGCTCTAGGCCTAATGGATTCATAGAAGAAGATTTTTAAAGATTTTCCTATATAACTCTATGTTAAACAACTGACCCCTGGTGCGGGGGCATTTATCACCATAGGGTCATGATTTGTACAATCTTGGTAATAAACCATAAGATGATGCTCATACCAAATATCTAACTCTAGGCCTAATGGATTCATAGAAGAAGATTTTTAAAGATTTTCCTATATAACTCTATGTAAAACTAGTGACCCCTGGTGCGGGGTCATTTATCACCATAGGGCTATGATTTGTACAATCTTGGTAATAAACCATAAGATGATGCTACATACCAAATATCTAAGCTCTAGGCCTAATGGATTCATAGAAGAAGATTTTTAAAGATTTTCCTATATAACTCTTATGTAAAACAAGTGACCCCTGGTGCGGGGTCATTTATCATCGTAGGGCATGATTTGTACAATCTTGGTAATGAACCATAAGATGATGCTTCATACCAAATATCTAAGCTCTAGGCCTAATGGATTAATAGAAGAAGATTTTTAAACATTTTTCTATATAACTCTATGTAAAACAAGTGACCCATGTTGCGGGGTCATTTATCACCATAGGGTCATGATTTGTACAATCTTGGTAATGAACCATAAGATGATGCTTCATACCAAATATCTAATCTCTAGGCCTTATGGATTTATAGAAGAAGATTTTTAAACATTTTCCTATATAACTCTATGTAAAACAAGTGACCCCTGGTGCGGGGGCATTTATCACCGTAGGGCTATGATTTGTACAATCTTGGTAATGAACCATAAGATGATGCTACATACCAAATATCTAATCTCTAGGCCTTATGGATTCATAGAAGAAGATTTTTAAAGCTTTTCCTATATAACTCTATGTAAAAAAAGTGACCCCTATTGCGGGGGCATTTATCACCGTTTGGCTATGATTTGAACAATCTTGGTAATGAACCATTAGATGATGCTGCATATGAAATATCTAAGCTCTAGGCCTTATGGATTCATAGAAGAAGATTTTTAAAGTTTTTCCTATATAAATCTATGTTAAACAAGTGACCCTTGGTGCGGGGGCATTTATCACCATAGGGCTATGATTTGAACAATCTTGGTAATGAACCATAAGATGATGCTACATACCAAATATCTAAGCTCTAGGCCTAATGGATTCATAGAAGAAGATTTTTAAAATTTTCCTATTAACTCTATGTAAAACAAGTGACCCTGGTGCGGGGCATTTATCACCTAGGGTATGATTTGACAATCTTGGTAATGAACCATTAGATGATGCTCATACCAAATATCTAATCTCTAGGCCTTATGGATTCATAGAAGAAGATTTTTAAACATTTTCCTATATAACTCTATGTAAAACAAGTGACCCCTGGTGCGGGGGCATTTATCACCGTAGGGCTATGATTTGAACAATCTTGGTAATGAACCATTAGATGATGCTACATACCAAATATCTAAGCTCTAGGCCTTGCAGTTTTGCAGAAGAAGATTTTCAAAGTTTGCATTTTTAAAATCTATTTTTAGCTCCTGTGACCTACTTTTTTAACCAATCTGAATAATTTGTACAACTTTGATAGAGGGCATCATAAGGATGATTCCTGTGAAGTTTGGTCAAAATCCCTTCAGCGGTTCATGAGGAGATGTTGTTTAAAGCAAATTGTTGACAACGGACGCACGCACGCACGGACGACGGACAAAAGGCGATCACAATAGCTCACCATGAGCACGTTGTGCTCAGGTGAGCTAATAAAAAATACGAATGAATTATATTCAGTGTGATTCACAGGTACTTGACACAGAATGTCAATATAGCCCTCTGTACATATTAAAAAGATATATATATATATATATATAGCCCAACAGATATTTTTAGTGAGTGTCAAACACCTGTGGTGTGATTCCTACCAGTTTGTTTATCTACTCCATTCCGGAAGTTGTTCTCGATCAAATACATCCCTCTGTGCCCCCACCAGTATTATCTTGTGTGACATCCACTCTACGCTCAGGTAGAAATAAACATACTGCAGCAGTTTAAGTTTAAAGGGTATGAGATTATTTGTGGGTTTTTTTCTTCCAATATAAAAAGATGAGTGAAGGTAGATGATCAATACATGTATATCTATTCCACACATTCAAAAAAAAAAAGATCGCTGATGTCATATTGCAGCAGTTGGTGACACTTGTGCAAGCATTTATTTCAAGATAATTGGCAGCTTCTCACCCAATAATTTTACAAAAACTTGGCCAATTCTACTAAGACTTACTTCATGTACTGACAAGAATGTGTGACACCATGAACCCGCCCCCCCCCCCCCCCTCCCACTTGACTTTTTAATTAAAATATAAGTTCAAAGTCTCTTTATCAAAACTTTCAATTTTGAAATGGATTGAGTTTGTTTTTAATATTATGCACTTTATACTTAGAGTCACCTTAAAAAAGCAAGCTGTAGTTGTTTCATAAAATGTCACATTTGATTTTGGAAATGTCACATTAGTTTTGAAAATGTCACATTGATTTTGCCTTAGAAAGGGCCATTGCCTCATTGATAAAACATCTTTCTGAATCCTTGTTTAAGGTGTGCTGAGAATCTCCCAAATTAACTATTACCGGTAATACGACTTGTTCATAACTTTTCAAATGTAGTTTATCGTTTGATTATTTACGAAAGTTAGTTGAAATTTGAAACTAACCCAATGTTCCCACTCACTTAAAAATACTGGGGTAAATTTACCCCGTTTGGAAAAATTGGGGGTACAAGACAAATTTAGGGGGTACAACTACAACACAAAGCCAGAAGACCTTTGGAAAGTTGCTGCACCAAACTACAAATGCCGATTTGCATGTTGTTCACCATGCTTTTCACATGAAATGCAAAACATTTTTGCAGATTCATCATCAAACCTGAGCCACGAAAACTCTATCAGATATCCAGCTATTTTGAAACCTTTAGGCTTTATTAATTAAGGTTTCTGGACAGTATTCCATCATCTGATCTATAACCAGTAGATATAAATATAACCGACGAAGCAATTTCAGTAGTTTTTTGTTTTGAGGCATTAGATGTGCAAGTCAATCTGTCAATTTCCTCTGCGACATCTTTTCAGACGACGCTCATTTGTTTACAAGTGATAGACTGTGCTACATTATCAAAAAATCCCTGTTAGAATAACGGAAACATGTTGAGAATCATTGCATGCATGTGAGCATTCTAATAATATTTATTCATGATTGCACTGGTCCATCATCCCCTGGGAGAATTGCAATTTGTTAATTATAGAGGTGACGAAAGCTATTAATAGTCGTTAGTTTCATAATGAAACATGCCTGTAGCTAGTAAATAAATGATGGGGAGTGTTCAATAATTGTCGTCCTTGCTTTAAACTTTTCCAAACTAAATGTTTACTTGTCGTTTTGGGAGATTTTTTTTCTGTGCGTGAAATCACATATGAGGTAAAATTTCCGTATGTGATATTTATAAATCATACATGAATCACGCACACCTGTGGGTGAAAAGAAACTTTGGTTAAATCCGTAATCTCAAAATGGTTGTCTTCAAAGTAATTGTTAGTAATCTGTTTAAACTAAGACAAGGCGATATAAAATCTTAGATCGAGATGGATATTGTTTATTTTTTTTATTCATTTATTTTTTTTATTTTTTTTGTCTTGGCCTTGAAAATAAAAATGGGTCGGGGTAAAATAATGGGTTGTTTGGGTAACCAGAAACAGACCTTTTTTTTTTTTTATCATGCCTAGGAAATTTAAATATTCATGATGCGAACAGAGACCTGTAAAAGTACACAATAAGAGCAAGAGACATATCATAGGAGATCAGAAAGTGAGTGGTCATTATGGCGAAATCCAAATTTAAGACCTCATCCTCAAGTAAGTTCTAGCAAAATTTATCAAAAACTGGGCTCTGATATTCTTCAAATTTAAACCACAATTATATATGGATACTACGTCAGCTCAAAAAGTCTGAACCATTCCCCATTAAAAAAAAAAAGCCATTTATTCCAATTTCATTTGAAAAAAAATATTGCCTAGGGAAACAGAAAAAAAATATGCTGGAGTCAGGACAGCTAGGGCTCTTGATCTCCATCTATTAGCCCCGATATCGGCTTGATCTTAGTAGAGTCTAGAGATTACCATTCAAAAACAAAAAATGTATGTTTTCTCCCCATTTACAAGCAAAATCCCTCCTACAATTGAAAATGTAAGAGCTCACATAAATAACAAGAATGGTTAAGTGGTCAAATGATGCACAGTATACCATTTGATATCCATTCCATTTTTACACAATGAATCTACAACTATAAGTTCAAAACAGGAATTAGAGTTTGTACATTTTTATATACTCGGAGGTCATTCGATCATTACTCTAAGTGATTTAGTGGCAAAAATGTTTAGAAGAATTAAAAATTTAATAAATCAATATATAATTATGATACCTGAATAAAACAATTTCCTCCTTAATTCCTCATTAAATCAATCAATTTCCTCCTTAATTCCTCATTAAATCACATTCATCCACATTAACAGACATAAACAATCCCTATTTACAACTGCAAGTATCATGGCAGACGCTATATTGGATTAAGGTCCTCCGATTGTTACGTTATCTTCATATATGGAAAGCAAGGCCAATCAACTGTATTCTTTAGTTTATAATGCACAAAATATGTAGGTTAGGTCAAAATTAACATGTCAACATGAAGAAATAACTGGAAACGAGGTAAACATTTTAATTTTCCGTGTTCAATGATTTTGTAAATCATTGTTCTGGCTGACAATGGTGGCAGAAAAATGTGTCACCTCTGCTCACCACCCTAACTGGAGTACAATAAATCAGATGCACCGAATGTTGACAGTTGTCACATTGAGCCCATTTGGTGAAGATGAGTGAAGTGCACTCTCTTATCTCTGCTTGGTTGAAACTTTTTGTATTTGAAGCAAAGCTCAGCTGGGTCAATATCCGAGTCAGTGTCACTTTCTGTGTCTAATGAATCAAGATTAATAGCTGATGGCCCTGCTTTTTCTTTACTTATATCTATTGTCTTATTTCTACATTGCTTTCCTTTCTTTCCTGGATCAGACCGTTTCACATTCTTCCTGCATTTCTGGTTGGCCTCATGATTGATCATAAGCTGTTCAACATCATATGACAGTTCCTAACTAGACACTATCTTGCTCATAATCTTTCTTTCAATTGTTCTCTTTTCACATTTTACTTTCTTCAACTTACTCTCTTTCTCTAACAATAAATTGGCATAACTGACAGCAGGATCTTGATCATCAGGAGAGTCACATTCTGCATGGGTGGGACTAACATCCTAATGAATATTAATACTTGATATTGCCAAATCAAAAGTAGAACGATATCACAAATTATGGGTAATCTCTACTGAGATCCGCTCTGGTTATTTTTTTCGTATTGTTTTTCGTATTGGCCTCCGCTGGATCGAGCGGAGGCCAATACGAAAAAAATAACCAGAGCAGATCTCAGTAGAGATTAAAATTATGGGTACACATATGTGGACTAGGTACTTCATATTTATAACATCAAAACATTAAACAAGGGCAACAGTAATTAGCAATTTATGGATATTTTGTGGGGTATTCCGTTTTTTCGGTAGTAGACTATTCGAATGCCAGTCAATTCGTAACCTAACCAATTCGTAACCCGTTTTTTTTGGTCAATTCGTAACTGTTTTGTGGTTAATTCAACCGGAAAACGTAACCCCTTTTTCCTGGTCAATTCGTACACCATATTAATAATATAACATAACTATAATATAACATAAATAATGTTGTAAGTATATGCAATAAAAGTTAACGTTTTCAAAATACAACTAAATGAATCAAACAAAGCCGAAAATCAATCTCGTTTATGTGATGAAGTGTGTCGAATATGTGAACAAAATAGCAATAATCTTGTTAAACAATTAATAAGTCACCTCCCATAGTTGTCACCGATCTTTAACACTTAACTTTTAATTATGTGTGACTTCTTAATTAACAGTTATGTTCTGGTCATGTTCTATTAAATAATGAGCGGCTTTTTTTTTCTTTTCTTTTTTTTGTTATTAAAGGTAATTTATATTGCGTATATTCACGCGTATGGAACGTGCTTGGTAATTATCACTGTTCATATATCAACTACCGAAAAGCTGTTAATTAGCGTTTTATTGACATTTAAACAGCATACATTTGAAGTTTTGCTTCTGTGTACTATTTCTACTTCCTGGATGATGTAGAGATGTGGTATTGTCAAAATGTTGAAAGTAATAAAACAGTATATTTGCTATTGTGTATTAAATTGATATCCATCTAAAATCTGTCTTTCTGTTGTTCTTTTATGTCCTTTTCATTTTATGTTTTCGATAACTATCTATCTTACCATGCATACACATATTATGTCTGAATCCTTTAATAATTTGTTTTGAATGGTAAATCATTCTCTATAAACTTTAATTTAATATACTGTACATGTATAAATTTATACCTGAGTGGAATAAATGATATGATCTGTTCTGTTCATTAAGTTTGTCAATCAAAACCTACTTAATGGAACATTTATATTGACACCTACATAATGGAACAGTGGCATTATGAAGAAGGTGTTAAGAATCGCTGATCGCTTACTTCACCTAATTAAACTTACCAATCATCCATGCAATAATCACAGGTCTACTAAATGAGAAAAAGCAATGTAATTAATGATTAATCACGGTTAATTACAGTTGATACCAATTTAAACTGGTAAAGTACGAGTGGTTACGAAAAGCGGAAACGAATTGACCAATAAATAAAATGGTTACGAACTGACCATTAAAAACGGGTTACGAATTGACAAAAAAAAAAACGGGTTACGAAATGGTTAGGTTACGAATTGACTGGATACCGACTATTCCGGTATTTCGGTTAGTTGTGTGGCCCGCAAGGGGGAATGCAGCCTATATTCTCCATATATTTTGACCAAAATAAAACACTGCCCCTACAGGAGAAAACAGCACGAAACTTCCCACTCCTGAAAGTAGAGGTACTGTTCCCCCAAAATAGAGAGAGTCCTGCTAGAAAAGAATATCCGACGATATCTGCTGTCCGGGCACTACGCCGCTTTTTTAAGACCAAATTGTGATGAATCTCTAACATTCTGGTCGTTTTATCTCTCTTAAAATCGAATGACAGACAATATAAAAGCTTCAAGTTAAAAGTATACATATTTTTGCATCATAAATGGCACAAATTGGCCTTTCATTTGCTGATATTTATTATTAGACTATGTAGATCAAAATATATCACAAATATATTCCTTACCAACAAAATGGCTTTAAATGGCCGTCTCGATAATCTGGGGTCTAAAACGCGGACGCCTTACGCGGACAAAGAAGGAAAACGCGGACAATAGACCCTATCAGTATTTTTGTTCATATGTTCATGATATATTTAAGTTATGAAGAATAAAAATATGAGCAACAGAAACAACAAGTGGACACAGTAGACTTAGACTGAAAACACGGACACTAGACATAGAGAGAAAACGCGGACTGGAATGATAGTCCTGATATCTATCTATCTATATATACTGCACAAACTCCCCTTTCGGGTATTACTGGCAGGTCTCAGTCCTCTCAGTCCTGATATGATTAGCATAATCCTCATGTTAACCTTGACCACTCATAGAAATATTAAGTGGGACATTATACAGGGTCTGTGGTACCAAGTCGCACATTTATGGCACTGAACCATTACAGTACAGTATCAACACATGTGGGCAAATTAAAATAAATAAATAAATTAATAAATTTTCTTTCTCCATTTGTTCTTTTTTCATTTTTCTAGTCATTGAAAATTCAGTTAAGTCCTGGTTTTCAAAGCACTTAAACAAATGTGATCCCATTTTAGTACAATCAAAAATAAAATTAAAACAAACTGTTCTCCGTAGACGATGTTAAAAAAGCTATTGAAAAAAGTCCCCAGTCAATGCATCTATTATCTTTCATAATGTTAGGAACTGTTACAGTGAATTTAGATTTACCACGTTCGTATATTTGGGATAGTTGAATTTCGAGTCCATTTGGTTATTATTTTGTTTGTTCATAAATGACAAAATTGATAAAATTCAGCATTCGAATTACATCATTACTTAAAAAAACACGGTATAAACAAAGGAGTCTTTGGTTTTAAAGTGCCACTGTCATGCCACCATTATGCATTTTTGTATTGCATATAGCCCGCTGTGTATGTATACGGGTACGACTGTCATGTCGGGGGGGGGGGGGGGGGTCCTGATGGATGCGTGGATCCCCAAAGGGTCGTTCAAACCAAAGGGGTCTGGCACGGTAGTTTGTGTCAATTTATCCATATCTATCTCATTTAGTGATTTATGACCCACCTGTTATGCCAGACCCTTTTAGTTCAAACACAACTGTGGATCTAATGACTTTGAACGTCTCATTCAGTTTAAAAATTGATGATTAATTCCATCGACTACATGTCATTTGTTTGGATATAGGGTTTCTTTATATTCAGTAGTAAAGAAAACTTTTTGTACAAAAGGTCATTGTTTGGAGAATCGACTTATTTGTATTTATCATTAATTATTGGGCGCCGCGTGTAACCAGGTATAATTACTCGGGAAATTCGCTACGGAAGTCGAACACGTACTCCACCATGTCGCCACAAAACAAGCCATATGTCTGTATCTATATGTACCGATCCTGGCTCTGAGGAGCTTTAAATGCTATCCCCTACCTCTATTACACCATGATTTAATTAATATCTAATTACTTTAAACATATTTTATCGCCAATATGTAATGACACGCATACATGAAACAAAACAAAACAGTAACTTGCAAATGGATTAAGCCACAAGTTCCAAAACTTAATCACGGTTCTCCCAATATACTATCTAATTAGATATTATTGTTGTTATTTTCTTGTTTTAAATGGCTAGGTTATACATCATTTAATTTAAAATGGCTTCTCATCTGGCGATAGGCGATTATATTCGGAATTGTTCGGCAGACGAAAATTAAAGCATGCAAATTGTGATATTGAAAACGTCACATTCTCCATATATATCTTTGGCTTATGAGACAAAATGTAGCTCCAAAGTCGGGCTGTTTGGCCTACGTCATTGCTTATAGAAAAAAATCGTCCAAGCATTAGCACTGGGTGAATATGATTTTTGAACAGTACGTGCGGCTCTGTAAGTGATTAGAAACTAAAAAAGTATGTCAATAATGGCGTCTGGCACCAACACCTTTCATCCATCTTCCTAAAAATAAGGGCTTATAGATTAAACATATTCTAAGATACCAGTTTAAATATTTAGATATACAAATGTATGTGTATTTAAATCAATGGGAGAATTGTCTTTAGGAATGGGGGGGTTCACTCCTTTAAAAAGTAGGGTCATGAAGACCCTAAAACGCGCACCTGGGGATATTAACGAAAATTGAGGCAGAGTACGTGTCACCTTAGAATGATTGATGCAAAATATAGAATCTAGTAACTGCCAGTAATTTTCTTCAAGACGATATGCATTCTCTTTCCAAATTACTTTTCACTCTAAAACGTGATTTTGACTACATAGTCAAAAAATAAATAAATATATAAATAAATAAAAAATGGGCGTGCTAGGCCTTATTTTTCTGGAATGTTGTTATTGTTTCTAAAATATCGCTTACGCATGCAATTCATGATGCGTTGCTTTAGAAAGGATGCATCCGAGTGATGTCGGCGGTATTGTGGAATACGAAATTCAGCAATTTATATCCGTTGACATCCGCGAAATAGGTAATAAATTTTAATACAACTGAACAGCTTATTTCTCTTTTCTAACACGATTTCTTTCCATTAGTGTTTGCAAAAGGCTTTATAAGGTATTTTCTGCACATTATTATAACTATAAACAATCTTGGTAGAGGATCACTAACGTAATATTTGTACCTGAAATAAGATTAAATTCTAGCCAGTTATGTAAAAAAAAAAGAAGATTAATATATCTCTGTATACATACAAAACAAAAGGACACTCCTCCTGGTGGACAATACGATTTGATGAATCCGAATAATTTGAATAGTATCAGTAGTACGAGAAACATCTATGGAAACATATTTCAAATCCGTCGTAGTTTTTGTATAAAAATATATTTGACTATGTTCCTTTTCCTTTGCCATGGCAACAAGGTTTCTGCACGGAATGAATTTATTTGAATAAATCTTCAACGTAACCATCCAAAGAATGTCCATTTAAGGTTTTACGAAAATTGACAGAAATAGTTTAGGAGATGTTGATTGAAGAAATTGTTGACGACGAACGGAAGACCAGCAGGCGAAAAAATATGAATGTCGGACACTGATGTGTATGAGCATTCTGTGTATGCATCAGATAAAACCGTGTATAGAGTGTATCACTGATACCCTTAATATCTTACTTGCCTTAATACACACGTCCTTGGGTTCATTCATTAATATGAAGCAAACGGTAAAGATGTCATCCGCAGTAAATATATCAAAACTTGAGGATATACCGGTTGTAAATTTTGGGGAGTTCATGCTACAACGAATGAAGAAATATGGAAGTAAAGTAGCTATTGTAAGTTCAACCTTCTGCTTTATACTTATTTGTACACGAGTCGTAAGCTAAATTGAGGCATAACATGCAGGAGTGTAGATAAAGATGTAAGATAAGCCTGTGTATGTCATGTCAAAAGACAAGGTCACAATTTTAGTTCTGGACATCTGTCAAGAATACCACATGTATCCTCGAGTACACAGTTCTGACGCACCTAAGAACAAATCGTGGTCTTTTTTAATTTAACATTAACAAAAAATATATATTTTTCCTTTGTATGGTAAAACTAAGTAATTTATTCATAGTCATACATTGTTTTCAAGTGGCTGGCATCGTTTTTTAACGAAAAATCACTAGTGGTCATGTCTATATAATTCAGTGAGGCTGACTTGAGAGTACAATGAAACGACGCATCTGATTGGGTTTTCATTTAATCATTGTAGCATGCTTTTAAAAATTTAATTTTCGTGTCAGAAATAATGTACGAGGGAATGTTGGTTGCATATATTTTTTCTATTTCATTGTTTCACTGAAATATGCCAGATGAGAAAAGGTACTTATTGAAAAGGAGGTTTTGCAGGTGTGTTGTATAAAGTACACCAAATAATAGCCCTGTATCAATAACTCGCCACATTGTGGCTTTCTAACGCTAAAAGGGATGTTGACAAACAAAACTTGTAAGAATGATGTCACACGGAATCCATTTAATAAAAATCGAGGTCAAAACAAAAAAGGCGTCGGAACAATGATGCGTCAGAATAGAGTACCGTACGTTATGTAAAATTAAAAATAATACATGTCTCGATTTAGTATTGTGTAAGCCATTCTCACGATATCGGTATTTTATTCGTGTTGTTTATGCTCATAACTCTTACAATATTGTAATCGTGTACTGTTTGGAAAGAAGATTTAGGTCAAACGAACTGTTACCCGATGTTCATAATGTATACATAAACGAAGTTTAGTTAAGGTATAAGTGCATTTGGCAAGGATAATCATTGAAGCAAAATGGTTCAAATTAAGTTCTATTCTCCGCATTATAATAACATAAAACTATAGATTAAACTTTTGATGTATAAATTATAGATGTTTACTGTTTACAACAATAGCTGTGGAAAATGTGTAGTGTATATAAAATATGTAGTGTAATCGTCAGGAAAGCTTTTGGAAGACAGGAGTGTGTATGAGGGTGTATGTCAGTGAATGAGTCGGCGAGAGAGGGTTTTGTGTCACGTGTTTAATATTTAAATATATAAATATAATATTACGTATTGACGATGTACAATATTGTATAAGTCAAAAGAAATAAAGAAAGATCTTCTTCTTCTTCTTCTTCATAAACTTAGTGCAAATAATTGTAACAAGAAAACTGAATTACAGAACTCACTCTTAAAACTTGTTCCGATGCTCTACGCTACGAAGATTAACATCCCATGAAAGGTCGTCTTAAGTTGACCTTTACGACCTTTCTGTACGCTGCTGTGAAATTGCGAATATTCACGAAGTTATGCCTAATCAGTTTGAAGCCGACGACTTCATTGGCTTATCAAATGTCAATCTAAATCGACCTTTAATGGAATCTCATTTATCCTACCGAGCCTTAGTTAGGATATAGTTTTAGTGAGATTGTCTTAACAACATTTGCTTGCGACATGTAACTAGGACATTGTGGGGAGGGAATTATTGTAGGGAGGGAAACGTTTTTCGTCTCCTATGCATGCATATGGAGGTTTCAACCACTTTATAAGTTTGACTTTAAGATATTAACACTAAAATCAAAATATTTGTGATGTAGGAGTCTGATATTGATTTATTTTTCTGTCTTTGGTTTTATGCCTTTGCTGCTTACCATTTGTACTCATCGGCACTTCTAACATACAAATTAAACTCAACACGTAAGCATATACTATTCATACTTAACATATTCATTACTCTCGCCAACGGTCTCATGAATACCGATGGTCATTTTCTTTAAAATCGATACTCTGGATGTACTGAATAAATCAGTTTTAAATATTCTTGGTCGATCAAGATTAAACATCATGTTTACTCTTTTTAATCAGATACGACGACAATCGAATAACTGATAATAAAATCTGTCAGACTATTTGTTACTCGCAGGCTTTTCATGTTTTATATTGGCCACACTAGTAATTTGCTTGTTATAGGAACAAGAAGAGATAATTAGTATTTGTTAGTTTAATTATATGAAGAAAAAGACAGAAAACTTGCATATGCATACGAAATGAGTTTTTGATTACCATATGTGTGTGTGTGTGTGTTGTTGGAGGGGGGGGGGGGGGGGTCAATGATTTTAAATATGTATTGCCACGCATTAACAACTTCAAAGAAAAGGAGTCGGTACTGAAATTATATAAAACATTTTCTAGAAGGATTTTTTTTGCTGTTATCATAAATGGTATCATCGAAAGAATGTAAATCCCGCGAATTTATTTCATATTGTCTTGTCCTAACTTTATTTTGGGCATTCATCAATGAATATATGCACACTTGAAATTGCCTTTGTTGTAGGCAGAACAAAGTTAAAGTTCAGGATTCGAACCCATTTTTTCAGGGAAGGACACTCATGCCATTCGGCTACCTGAATCGATATGATGACATCCATTAAGTCTTATAGTTTAACACGTGCCGATTTAACTATAAATGATAAAGTGATTATTACTTTTAACAATTGTCTTCAAATTTAGGACATAATAACGTTACTGATATGAGCCAAAACATTTATTTTTATGATTTAATACAGATTGACGGAGATACTGCTCTACACTATACATATGAAGATTTGATTAGTCGATGTACTAGAGTGGCTGCCGGTCTTCAGGGCATAGGCGTCAAAGTCAAGGATGTGGTGTGCATCGTATCACCAAACCACATCGATTATATCGTCGCCTTCTATGCCGTGGCGCTTATAAATGCGACTTTGCAGCCGGTGAACCCATTGTATACCAAAGGTATATTTTGTTGCAGTGTTTTCGTTTGTTCACAATTTCTTTTGCAAATAAGTATAAATTAATTTTAACGAAACATACGTTTTTTGTGAATTTATTCATTGAAAATAAAAAAGAATGTCCTCTGAAAGTATGCGTTCTTGATAATTTGTGATTAATTTTAAGTTTTGAATGTTATGCTTTTTGAGTTACTTCATTGAAATACACGTGTTTGAATTGTTTTCTGAAATAATGTGAAGCAGCATGAGTATGTTAATGTTTGTGAGCCTATTCATTGAAATAGCTGGCAAATTTTTATTTGAAACCTTTCATCCTTTTAACTTTCCACCAGATGACCTATCAAATGTGGTAAAAGACTGCAAAACAAAGATTCTGATCACAACTCCTGAGCTGTTACCAAAGGTTAAAGAAGCAATCTCTGAATCTAATGGACATATCAAGGTTCGGATAAATTACATTATATATATATCACACGCCAGGTATATAATTGCTCATTTTTCTATAATCAGCAATTGCTTGTCATTGAGAATGTTGTTCTTGTTTTGACATTTTGAAAGAGTGTTAATTTGATTGATGAATTCATAAAATCACTCTGAAATTGCAGTGCACAGCAGGATGCATTTCTTTTTCTTTTTTTAATTTCAGCTATCAAGTAGCCCATTTATTCTCCCCGTAATTGGTATTAGGGGGTCGGGGAAACATCCCCCAAAACACCTCACAAGCAAATATACAAAATTATGAATACAACATTTTCAACAGAAATGGTATTTGATGATTGGTTAACCCATTTTATAAGATTATGTATATTTGTATGTATATTCGTATAAAATACTGTTGGTCCTGGACAAATTCACTACGGAATACTTGCTTTTTTTGTTACTCTATATAGTATTTCTAATACAACATATTTGAACCAATATACATAGTTTCCACATCTTTAAATATCCTTACTCTTGGCAGCAATCTTGAATGACAAATTCAAATTATTCAAATTGAATAATCAGAGCGCAAGACATTTTTCAAAAAGATGCTTTTTGTCGTTTTTATGACGTCATAACCACGTGACTTAAGAAAAAATCCTTAAGGAAGTAGAAAGAAGACCTCTAGGCCTATATGCTGTCCAATTTTCATGCTTCTAACCCATTAGATGGCCTTCTAGCATTAAAATATAGTTTTAGGACCTAAAATCGAATCTCGGTTTTGCCATGAAATCTTTATATTTTCGAATTTGGAAATTTGAACGCCAAGATGCACATCTACATCCTAAAATACATATTCTGTGAAAATGTCAATATAATCGGACCAGAATTGAAGGCTCTAGAGCGCGAACAAACTTTTGAAGCTGCCGTCAAGTCTGACGTCATTTGACGTCATTAAAAATTAAAAACACTTGATTTTAAAAATTTATACATTTTTGTCGAAGCATTTTAATTTTCATGTTGCTTGGCCATTGGCAACATATATAAATTAATTCTTGAATTAGGTTGGAAGAAGAGGAATAATAATAACTAGATTTCCTTTGTCCCGAACAAACGATAGGGCTTTCTTCTCTAATGACCTCAGTGTCATTGCGACCTTGACCTTTGACTTATTACCTCAAAATCATAGGTGTCATATACAGGCCGTGGGTAATGTCCCTACCAATTTCTTCTCAAGTAATAAATAAAACAGTTTTTATATTAAGTGTCACTTTGATCCTGACCTTTGACCTAATGACCTAAAAATTTGAAGAAAAAAATGATCGTGAACTGGCTATGGACAATGTCCCTAACAAGTTTCACAAACTTAGGCTTATTCATTCTCAAGGAATTCAAGCGGACAAAGATTTTTATATTAAATGTCACTGTGACCTTGACTTTTGATCGAATGACCTCAAAATCGATAGAGGTCTTCAACTGACAATGGGCAATTTCCCTACAAAGTTTCAAAAACATATGCTTATTTCTTCTCAATTTATTGTGCAGACAAGGATTTTACACTAACTGTCAATGTGACCTTGACCTTTGACGTTATGACCTCAAAATCAATAGTGATCATCCACTATCCATGTCAACCTCTCATCTAAGTATGAAGACAGCACACATTTTAGTTATCAAGTTATTGAGTGGACATTGATATGGCTAACGGACGGACAGATGGACAAACGCCTTATCATAATAAGGGCGTATAATAAAACTTGGTATAGTAAGAAAGCTCTTACAATATGAATAATTTCACTTTCTTATTATTTTCACATATCTGTAACGGCTTTTTAGGTAAAGATAACCACTGCAAAAGTGCATGAATGAATCATCTAAATTCTTAATTTTCTTGTAACTTCATTATATAATGTCCAAGTTCAAAAACCTAGGTACCGTTAGAAAGGTCTTCAAATTCCCCAAATTTCACACGCTTTATATATAGATGTATCTTTAATCACTTTAAAGATATGGATAGTTATACCTTTAGAAAACTCTGTCCCCGGTGGCTGAGTGGTTAGAGCGTCCGCCTTGGTAGCGGGAGGCCGTGGGTTCGATCCCCGGCCGCAAATCGTAAAAAATGGTACTGTGATAGCTCCCTTGCTTGGCGCTCAGCATATAAGAGTAGTTGCAGGACTTGTTGGCTCGGTGTCAGGATAATGTGACTGGGTGTGGTATCATGCCACATGTCTACAGCGTGATACTGCAGTGTGGCAGCACTATATCTGTCTTAGTAGACATCGTCTCCAAATGACTGAAATACTGTCGGAGAGACGTTAAACCCAACAAACAAACAAACAAAACCGCAAAAATAGGCAAAAATGTGTTCATGTTTTGTTTTCGCCCTAAAACTTTATGAATCCTAGGCCAATCTTTAAAATTTTAACTCTGTAAGGATGGCAAAGGATCGTTCTTCAAATTATATTTATACCCTAATGTACAAAAATCAATGTTTCTTTAGATATAAGCAGTTAAATGCACATGAATATCTGCCATGTTTGATGACGTAATTACTTGAATTTGTTTTCCAATTTTCACGGTTCTTACTCACCAGGAGCCTTTGTTACACGAAATTATATTTTTATGACAAAAGTTCGAATCTCGATTTTTACATAAAATCTCAAACTTTTGGAATTTTGAAAAGTTAAGTAAGTATGCACATCTACATCCTAATGTACACTTTCTGTGAAAATATCAGGCCACCCGGTCTAGAAATGACTGCTGCAGAGCGCAAACCAAATTTGGTGGAATTTTACAATTGTGACGTTACATGACGTCATATGTTCAAGATGAAAAAGATGAAAAATGTTGCATTCAAAAGGGCCAAAGTCACTCTGATTACTGTTAAAATTTCATACGGCTGGCTTATTGGCAACCTGTTTTAATTTGAACCTCAAAAGGAGAAATAATAATAATAAGAAGAAAAAACATAACAAACCAAATAGGACTTTCTGTTTGAGGCAGAAAGTCCTAATAATAAGAATAATAAACATAACAAACCCTATACGTTTTCCGCAGGTTTGCGAAAAGCTGTTATAAGGTTGCATTTCTTGTTATTGTTGTTGATGATGATGATGAAAACATGATGATGATGTAGATGAAGATGATATAGAAAGATTACTGACTAGACAGATGCAAACACAAAATTTACACCCAAATTACAGTTGATATCCCTCGGAGAAGCTCAAGGCTGCATCCCGATCGACTCCTTGGCGGACCCCAGCTACGGGGACTACATGGCCCCACAGTGTGACCCAAAGAACGATACGGTGGCTCTTATGTCTTCATCTGGGACCACGGGCTTTCCAAAGGCTGTCCAAATGTCGCACTACGCCATCACGGCAAATTTGCTGCAAATGAAGTAACCATCCTTAAAGTGTATTCGCATATAATCATGTTTCTTATAAACCGACAGACAGACAATGGTTTATAGGTCAAGTAACAAGAGATAATGGCTATCTTGATATCTATTGAAGATTTTTAAATCAGTACATATGCCCCATTGGTGCGCTATAAAGCAAAAACTAGATAGTCAAATAGTAATGTCACCGTAAGATAGTCAAACCGAATATTACCTACTTAAAGGTGTACCCTTCGTATTTAAATTTTACCTTAAGACAGCCTTTTGAAAAAATATACGAATATCCATATACTGGTTTGACGGTATGAATTATAATTTGCTAGCAAAACTTATCATCTAGTGGTTTAATGTTTACAAATGGATTAATATTTATAGGGCACGGTGTTTCAAATGAGCGGGCGTCTAATGATTAATCCACATATACTTCCCAAAATTAATAAACAAACTCATTGGTCATATCAAGAATAATAAAATGATTGTCTTTACTGAATCTTAATGTTAATTGTCACATTATTCGAATGCTAATATACTGATCCTAATGGATTGGTGGTTAGACCTTGAATGCCGGGGTTCATAGGTTTTCAACAAACACAAGTCGTTATCGAGTGTCCCTTATTTTACCCTAACTGTAGGCAATGTACAAAGATTTTCTCTTGAATTACAAATTCGAGTATCAGGATAATAAGACTGGGCAATACCATATGTCTTTACTTAAGTATAATAACGCAGTACCTAGTGTAACCTCGTTTTGTTCTTGGTCAAGAAGTTCTAAGAGAATTAAATGCAATGAGATAAACGCACGAAAAGTACTTGATATGCAAGTCACAGTCTATGCCGTAAATAATATATGTTTAGTAATATTTATCTATGTCTATATATTCCTAGCTCAGTCGAATGTGTGACAGAAGATGACACACTGGTGTTATTCCTGCCGATGTTCCATGCCTATGGTCTATATTTAACTACAGGGGATGGGCATACGATGGGGTCAAGAGTCGTCTTTATGTCAAAATTTGACCCTATAAGATATCTTCAGCTTATAGAAAAATACAAGGTGATAACCATCAAGATTTAAAAAAAATATTTTCATAAATTCATTTAATTTTTAGATTAGTTCTGCCATAAACCGATGCATATATGCATATAACAAAAATATAAAAAATGCAGCGAAAACAATTCTACCACTATTACTATTAAAACAGATACGTAAAAATATAGATACTAGGTCTAATATACTGTCTTTGTTAGAGACAATTTAGCCATGTTTAAAACAAAACCAGCTCGAAATGTTGAATTTCTTTCTTTCAGCCCAGTGTGCTTCACGTCGTACCTCCTATCATGGTTATGCTAGCAAAACATTCAAAATTTTTTAAATTTTTCATTAAAGAAATTGAGGATATCGTTAAGTCCCGCCTGAACTTGAAATTCATTTTCAAGGTGATTTGACTCGACAATATCTTCAATATTGAGTAAATAATATAATTTAAATCTTTTCTTAAATGATTTTTCATACCATTTAAATAAGTTTCTAAATTGTTTTATCAATTTGAAATATTTGGTTTTTCCAAATTTGATTTGATTTCTAGATATTTAGAATAAAATTCATCTTCGCATATATGTAGCTATATAGTATGCATTTGCTATGTGAACAGTAAAATGTCATTGATTTAATTTAGAAAATCTTGAATGGTTCTAATGTTATCCACCCATATACAGGTATATAATAGGTGTTTGTGTTTATTTTTGAGTTGATAGGTTACGGAATGACTGAAGTAGGAGTGACACACTTCAATACAGATGTCGCAAACAGATACAAGTCAGTTGGGAAGTTATTACCCTTTATTGAAATGAAGGTAAACCTTTTTGAAGTAATATGCATTATAGCGTGGTATTTGTCGTATATTTAAACAACCCAATAAAAATACTAAAAAGCACTTGAAAAAACTTTACAAGAGACATTATATGAAGCAAGCATATTTACCGCGACCTTGAAGGATATCAAATCAGCTTTCTAGTGGCAAAACACAACTACAGGTAGAGCATCTACAAACAGCTTACACCTTTTCGCTGGAACTGGGGCAGGATGAGTGAGATATTTAAAATAATGCGCAATCATCCTAATTCTTCTCGATCGGTACGATTGAGATTGTGCTAGAGCAATAACGTGCATATCAATGGGTTACTGTTTTGATCCTCCTAAATGGAGGAAATAAAAATGTATGATACAGTCATATTGGCAACGACCTTTGTGAAAGACAGTCTCATCTCAAATATAAGTTCCAAGAGTATCAAGAAAGAGAGGAATAATATCACTTACCTTGTCTGATTTAAATAAGTAAATAAAAAAATAATAAATAAATGAATGAAAAAGAACACTCATACAATTTAAAATTAATGAATAAATAAATTAATATTACAGGTTTACAAAATAGTGCAAGCTTGTTATTGTTATTGCATGCATGATTCGAAACAGAGATATGTCGACATAATCAATTAATATGATTACAGATAGTCGATGTGGATACAGAAAAAGAGGTTGGAACCAATGAGGAGGGAGAGATCTGGATAAAGGGCCCACAAGTTTCCAACGGATACTTCAACCTTCCGGCGCAGACACGCCAATTGTTCATGGAGGGTGGATGGGTGAAAACTGGTAGGTGTCTTCTTTTGTGTATCTATCTTTCTATTAAGTTTCTTTTAGGTTAATTACGATATCAAATCCTTCCGCAATTAAAATTATATTAATTATCTAAATGTATTTTAAATGTTTTATACAAAGTATTGATATACATTTTATCTTATGAATTTGTATTTTATATTGATAATCATAATTCATTTTTTATATACATGCGCCCAGGCAATCATAGCTTCAGTCTTATTTACATTGTATTGTTAATCTATTCATGATGACATTGCGTGAAGTCTACACATACTCTGTTTGATCACAAAATAAGAAAGTGTATTTTATAAAATGTGTCCTTGTTGATAATTTTACTTGTTTTCAGATCACACGTATATGCGCATACATTAATCAGTCAAAAATGTGCTACATGCTCATGATATGAAATATACAGCATCTGTTTGTTGCATTTCCTTTAGCATAAGACTACGCAATACAGTATTATATCTGTCTTTCTGATAAGAATATCGTGCAAATCACTTGAATATGTAGTTCATGGACATTTCACATGTCTGCTTTATCGCATGAACTATTTCAATACAAACCGTATTTGCTTAAAATTGTCGATAGCCTACACAATTTGATGCTCAATAAAAGAAAAGAAGAAGGAAAAAACAGAAGCGTGAACTAATATTCTTGATTCCTTTTGTGTGTGTGTGAATTTTAACATCTTGTCTGCTTTTTTTTCTGATTTGTTGATTGAATTGATGCCATGCTGCAACATCTTCGGTCAAAAGGTTTTGGCTTTTAAAGGCAGTTATTTATTGCTCCTTTCTTTTTTTCTGGCTGAACCACGACGAAGTTGAAACATTGTTCTCCATATTTAAGGACGGTATGTCAAAATCATGGTCGGCTTCGAACCAGGGTATAATATTCAGGCTTTTGGCTAAAGGCAGCAATTGCGCTTATGTTAGAGGACTAATTTGATATATTGTTGTCTGTCGGTCATTTTGCATGCGCTCACTCTTTGTTGGGATGGTTATCTTCAGTTTTAAAGCATGGGCTTGTATAAAGTAATATTTATGAAATATCCATTTCCGATTTAATGTCTGGTCTCAAATCTCTTTCGCTTCAGTATACATAGTGTAGGCAGGTACGGAAGTTTTTAATTTTTTTTTTTTTTAAAATACGCCATATAGATATGTATGGTAATGATAATTATGATGATGATGACGATGATGGTAAAATACGCATGAATTCACGTTTGGTATTCTGATGATGATAAATTCACCATATAGCTATTTATGGTATGATAATAATGATGATGATGACGATGATAGTTTCAATTTGATATATGCGTAGATAGTGGTGTTGATGATGGTGAAAATGATAGTGCAACTAAATAAATATGCACATATATAATCATATAGGTGTATGTTTTGTTGTATATACATAATTTTAAAGATCAAAGTCAAGAGAAAGAAGCTGGTGTATTGGTATTTTATGTATACGTTACTTTGCATATTCACCCACACTTTTGTGAAAGATAACAGTATTATTTAAATTAAATGTCATATCAGAACATTGCCTTTTGACTGTGTCAGGTCGTTATATTTGTATATCTGACTTAGTGCATATTATGCTCCACACGTTTTCTCGTGACCCCAATTGTGTGCGTCGTGTCAATTATGTATAATGTTACGCATGTCAAGCCATTAATTCAATAATGTCATGTCATGTTATTATATGCACATAAACAATAGTAAACACTTTATAAACTCTTTCGTTTCGTTGAGAGGAAAGTTCTAAGAAAAAAGAGTGTTTGTTTCATTCCCTCATCTTTTTGCCCACCGTCTTATATTTGTTTCACCACTTACCACATTTATCGTTGTTTTAGATTTAAATTAGAAACCAAATACATGTAGTGAAAATTCTCAAAAGAATTTTGCAATTTATAAAAAAAACCATCAGGTGTAGATACGTCTATGCCTTTTAAAAAAATAAAAGAAGATGTATCTTCTATGTATTACCAACATACAATTTTAAAGGCAACACTATTCTTTTATGAACATTTTACACTAACATTTACATAAAGAATCATAATATAGAAAATCATTTAGAAAATGTTATTATTCCAAAGCTCTCTGATTTTCTTTAAGTTTTTTTTTGAAACAGAGGTCATTTTGTTGTTCGTGCCAATTTTCTTTTACGCAAAACAAGGTATCACAATATATATTCCAAAAGAAAAAAGAAGACATATAACATACTGTGTATAAATTAGCTTCAGAACTACCGGTTTAGCAAATAGACAGGAACATGCTCTAAATATTTTAGTTGTAGGTACCAAATAAGCCTTTGTAAAAGGCAGGGTTATCAGTGCAAATACATGAATGTTATTTAATATAATGTATTGTATTGTCATGAGTATGTCTATTTTGCTGTTGGAATCTCTTAAGGAAATAAAGATATATGATACAGTCAAATGATTTTTTTTATCAAACTTGTATCACACCTTATTGAGGCTGCCGGCAAGGTGATCAAATGTATGCGTATATTTCTATTTTATGTGCAGAAATACTATCTGAAATAAATATGAAAATGCAGAGATATTATTGTTTATATAAGTAGGGAAGAACAATACGAATTTCAAAATTTCAGATAACTTTGTTGTTATAAATAGGTTTTGAAAACCTCTTAGCATAACTTTAAATGTTTTACATGAACATTTACAGTACTCAGAACTTAAAGTTCACTATGATAAAACACATGATATTTGGATAGGTTCAATGAAATATTGTAACAATGCTACAAAGACTAGATGGAAAATCAAATGGGGAACCAAACAACTCATATTACTTGATATTTTTCATGTACGATAAATCTTGCAAAAATGATTGAAATCAACTTTGTTGAAAAATATATAAAAATGAATAATATAGAAAGAGAGGTAAAATAACAAAAGTAAAATCAATATTTCTTTTAACGTATTGTTTTAATATATATACAGTGTAACCTCCGAAATCCGGACCCTCCAAAATCCGGAAACTTCTGACATCCGATTTTCTTGGTCCCGAAATTTTCCATTCTGTTTATATGTAAATAATACTTCTGAATTCCGGAAACTCTAAATTATGAATTCCGTACTAGTTTTCGTATGTATAGGGTTATATCAACGCTCTTTTACCTCTGAAATCCGGACAGGCTACTAGCTTGACAGGTAATCAGACCGGAAATCGTAAGCCCTGCGGCAATTTCTCCCCTCATTTTCTCCCTGCTTTATTGTTTATTAATCAGCAGTGATCGTTATTTTGAAACGCGTTAGAATCACAATCTGTCTATTAATTTGACACACGTAAGAATCACATGTTTGCGCCCCCGTGTTTGCGCTGTCGAATACATAGGCAATTAGGTAGTGACACATTGTAAGTTATTAAAGTAATGATAAGTGAATTTATTCGTATTTTTTGCAACAAATATCTTGAACAGTTTAAGGTATAGCTTCGAAGAATTTGATGATAATTACACTTAGCAAACAATAAACAGTTTGTTACAAACACTGTTATACATATAAACAAGAATGACACTATTCACAGCCATTAAGAAACATCAGTACAAATGTACTGGTCCAATTCATTCCAGACTTCTGAATTCCGGAAACTTTCAAAATCCGAACTTTTTGGCCGGTCCCGCAGGAGTTCGGATATCGGAGGTCACACACACACACACACACACACACACGCACACACATTTCTCACAGATTCTGTATGCGATGTAAAATCAAAAGTACTATAATATGAAAAGATTATTGTGAGGAGGGATGACATATTTTTTCCTTGAAACAATTCAATTACATTTGGTTGGTTAAAAAGTTGCATTAATTATTTTAAAAGTTGATATTTCATATTTCTTATTTGTTTAATTAATGTTTGATACAGATAAGTTGTTTTGTACTGGAAAGTTTTATACAGAAAGTTTTATCAGTAAAATATAAAGATCAGAATTTGGATAACTTTATATATAAAAGTTATACAGGATATGTTGGTAGATTAGTGATCAATACAGAAAAAACTATCCTATTTTTACATTTGACACTGTTCTATAACCACTTTTTTTAACGGAGTTAATGGATTTTTTTATAAAAAAATTATATGACAAAAAGTTCTGTTTCGTACAAGATAATGTGAACAATCAAGGAGAATTTTCAATGCAAAGTGAATTAGTTTAAACTGTGGGATTTTATATGATGCACTCAGAATAAATGTAAATAAATATATAAATTTGAATGTGTCTGTATCATGGAATAATATTTATAATCTAACATTTCACATTACAAGATATTCATATATTAAATGTTTGTTACAAGGATTTTTTTTCGTAGAATATAAGATGCAAATTGTGTAACAGGTGGTGAAAAAATCATGGCCCGACCGGGACTCGAACCCAGAGCCTCAGGACTACCGTTCCTGCGCTCTACCACTGAGCTATCGAGACACTCATGTCTTATTGCCTATTGATTTATCACCAAATACCTGTACCCGGCTACATATTCCCCCTCCAAATTTAGAATTCGTCCCGAATTCTTTGAGACAAAGAACATTGTGAAAAGTTCTTGAGGTGCCGAAGCAGTAGCCATATCAAACAGTAGGTTATTTACGTTGGGCGCCAAATGTAACAGGTGGTGAAAAAATCATGGCTCGACCGGGACTCGAACCCAGGGCCTCAGGACTACCGTTCCTGCGCTCTACCACTGAGCTATCGAGACACTCATGTCTTATTGCCTATTGATTTATCACCAAATACCTGTACCCGGATACAATTGTTCATTGTACAAAATGGATATAAAAGTAATAAGCTTTTTGTAAAACAGACGAAGGAATTATATTAACTTTATAATATTCTGGAGTTTATTATACTTTGAAAGCAAAATTTATCATTATTTCAAAGAAATGTTATTCAAAATTTAGAGTATATGAATAATGTAAAGATAAAGATAGTTGTACAATATTATTTTTATAAATTAAAAGATATACTTCCCTATTTCAAACAAAACAAATTTTACTTAATTGGTTGGGAATATGTCAGAATTAACAATGCTGAACAGGAAATATGGTCATTTATGAGACTTTTGTCTCAAAACATTAATTGCATTTTTAAAAGATTCTTAATCAGGTCCACTCATTTATTGAAAAAATGCATTTGGTAAATGTTATTATCTTCCCTGTTTTCGGTTTGTTTTTAATATGTTTGTTCTTTTTTCAGACCCTGTGTTATCAAAGACATTATATTGTATATTATTTTCTCATTACGTACGGTGTGGAGTGGGATGACCTCGACCCACACAATCAAAACAATCGATGATGTCCGTGCTGTATTTTTGTTGTATATGGTTGTGTTTTCAAATTACCACAAAAATAATCATTGGGACCAGACGATATATTGTAAGCAAAAAAAAAAAAAAAAAAAAAGTCAAAGTCACAGCGTACCTTAAAGTCATGCCCGGGCTGTAACAGTATTGTGTATGGTAGAGAACTTAACACAAGTTATCCGTAGGACAAGTCAGTGTGTCGTAAATAAAAACAAGTTTGCTAGCTTCAATATTAATGTCACAACATTCAGTTTACCTTAAAATCTGTGCAAGCAGCAATGTTCAGAGCGCTGACTTGAAGTTCAAGGTCATATCACACCAGATAAATGTGATCAGGCTGTAACTTGTGGTATATATTCATATTTTGAAATAACAAAGTGATTCCTAGGACAATGCAATGTGTTGTGAACAAGAACCAGGTCGTTAGGTTGAAGGTCAATGTCACATGCGTTGGATAACCTCAAAAACTGTGCAACCAATTTTGTCCTGGCTGATACTGTGTTGTGTATGAACTTGTTTGGAAATATCTATGCATAAGTTATCATTAGAACAAGACAATGGGATGTGAAAATTAACCAAGTCTCTGGCATATAGTGTTACAACTGTCCATGTGTGTGTGTCTGTGTGTTAGTCTTGGTAAGCAATGTGTCCCGGCTGTAATTTAGTTGTGTATAGTTGTGTTTTGAAATAACAAGTAACCTTGAGGACAAGACAATGTGTTGCGAAGAAGAACAAGGTCGCTAGCTTAAAAGTCATTGTCACATCACATAGTTGAGGCCAGGGCCATATCGTGCATTTGACCTTAGT
>CM037789.1:55525724-55575724 GCA_021229015.1 Solen grandis | reverse complement strand
GAAAAACATTTATTGTCATCTTGGCACAGGTGAACAAATATTGAGCTGTTAAAAAATTATGGAATTTTTTATAACATATGCTTATCACGATTCAGTGCTACAGAATAACTCCATATAAATACAACCTTTTAGTTTGCCAGATTGAAGTAAATCCATTTCATCACATGATGTTCCTTGTTTTCCATGAATATAACCATTACGTATTTTTCTATATTCAACAAATGTAATATAACGTCATGACATCATTTAACAAATCATAGGATCAAAATAATGTGCAAAACGCTCACGAAACATCAAAACATTATTATTCTGTTTAATCTCTGCATTTAAAGTCATGTGATTAAAAGAATCTCACATGAGTTGTCCTTTAATATAAAATTTTATTGAAATCGTCCAAGAAAATGGTAAAAATCTTGCCAGATGCTCGTGTTTTACCATTGCTTAAACTTGATCATATTTCTCAGTGTTATAGAGCAGACACTGTTAATTTTGCAATTTTTCTTCAAATCAAGAGCTGTCACATGTCAGGGACCTTCTGGCTGGTTATCGAACTTGGCCAAGATATTGTGCCCATACACATTGCAACCAAGAATCATAAAAACAAGTTCATGTTTGTTAAGAGTTAGAGAGCAGACAATATGTGTGGATGTCACCAGCCCGACCACTGCAGGGGAATCTATAATATGTCCCATCTTTTAACGGGCATATAATAAAAATATTGAACTTACCTGAGTTGTGACACCTGATTGGGTTTTTTCTTTATGACCTCTTAAAGTCCTGAATAGAGACATAAGCATCATCATCATATGGATGAACAAAGATTAATGCGAGCAACATGCATACTTCTCCTTACATTTGTTTCATCAGTTACAATATACTAGTGCTATCAGCCAAGAAGATGATTGATTGATTTTTTTAGTTTACCATTGCTGCAACAGGCCTTCGGTCATATAGCAACGGCCAGCCAATTACAGGTGGAGGAAGACCCTGAATACACTGAGGCATCCGGGTAAACCACCGACCTGCCACAAGCCAGCTGGAAGGCTTCCTCACATGAAAATCCATGAGTGAGTATTTAAGTCAGCGACTTCACCCTGTTGGCCACGGAGGCCCCCAAAGAACATGAATAAAGCTGCTACTCTTCTTGAACTCTACAATATAAACAGATACTGAACTTTTTTGTACATTGGGATGGGACAATGCATGTGATTCCTGTATAGTCCCACCTGACTGTGCGAAACGGGTGTCAGTAAGGCTGTCACTGATGATAATTAGGGCCCCTTAACACAGCACCTTGACACAAGAAATGATAGCTAATGTGAATATGAATCAAATCTGTGAGGAAATACTAAAATTGTAAGTACTGTGGACTCATTTTCATTAAATTAAATTTTGTGGAATCGGTAATAAGGTCAATTTCATTGATACATATATCCATGGAATCATGATTTAGAAACATGAGGTCTATTAAATAAACAGTTTTTCGTGAAGTTAAATATTCGTGGATAGTCATCCACTAAATCAATGAAAATTAGTCCCCCATGAACATTATTGATTCTATGAAAAGCTGTTTGTTCCTTTTGTTCTTTTGTTTAATATGTTCATTTGCTTGTTTATCCTTTGTATGTTTTTAAATAAATCAAAACCAACTACTTTGTATGCAGACAAATATCTTATGCTCAACACAACTGAATGTGACATTTTTATCATAATAGTTCATATCATGAAAAAAGTTTACTTAAAGAAAAATCCTAATGACTAACCTTAATATTTTCTCTTACAATTGCCGTGGTTTAAATAATTATCAAAAGCGAGTAGATGTTTTTAATTTATTTAAAGAAAAAAATGTCGATATACTTTGTCTACAAGAAACACACTTTACTCAAAACTTAGAAAAAAATATCTACAAAGAATGGGAGGGAAATTGTTACTATAGCCACGGAGCATCGAATGCAAGAGGAGTGTCAATTTTCTTTAGGAAAAATTTAAATATTAAAATAATAAATGAAAAAAAGGATAAAAATGGAAACTTATTAATCTTAGAATTGCTATATAATAATGATATTAAATTTGTTTTAACCAATATATATGCTCCAAATACGGATTGTCCAATTTTTTTTCAACACTTAGTTAATATGCTTGACTCAATTGAGACAAAAGATTCGCACATTATTGTCGGAGATTATAATTTAGTATTAAATCCTGAAATTGATTATAATAACTACAAATCTATAAAACATAACGTTAAGGCAAGAAATAAACTTTTATCACTTATTGAAGAAAGAAATTTAAAAGATCCATTCAGAGAACTACATAACAAAGCAAAGAAATACACATGGCGAAGACTGAATCCTTTACAGCAAGGTAGATTAGATTTCTTTCTGATAACCAATAACCTTATGAATTACTTAAGAAATTGCAACATTGATATAAGTTACAAATCAGATCATTCTATGATATACTTAGAATTATGTTTTTCAAAAATTAGTCACGGGAAAGGTTTATGGAAACTTAATAATGCCTTATTAAATGATATCAATTATGTAAATTGTATAAACAAAAAAATAAAATTAAATTTACATTTTAAAAAAGAGACATTGTTAATGGAGATACGTGGTAAAACCATATCATATTCAAGTTTCAAAGCAAAAGAAAAACAAAATAAGGAAAAAGAATTGAAAGAAGAAATTCTAAAACTAGAACCAAATTTAACAGTGGAAAATAAGGAGAGACTTGAATTTTACAAAATGAACTCATTGAATTAAGAAATAATAAAATTAAAGGCTCAATTATTAGAGCAAGAGCACAATGGATTGAAAAAGGAGAAAAGGCAACTAATTATTTCTGTAATTTAGAGAAAATTCATAATGAAAACAAAACAATTCCATTTATCAAACGGGATGATGGTACAATTATCTCTGATAATAAGGAAATTCTAAAAGAAGCTCAACTGTTTTATGAAAATCTATATAGCTGCAACTCAGATACAAAGGAATTTAATATACACAATGAATTAAAAGACTTTGATATCAGAAAATTAACAAAAGACGAAGCAGACAAATTAGATGGTCTTTTAACTTACAAGGAAGTCACAAATACACTTAAGAACATGAGTAATGACAAAAGTCCTGGACCTGATGGATTCACTTCCAATTTTTTTAAAGTCTTCTGGAACAAACTTGGACATTTTGTGGTTAGATCAATAAATTTTGCCTTTAAGACTAATTCATTTTCAAGAAATATCAAAATGGGAATTATAACTTGCATACCAAAGGAAAATAAACCAAAACATTTTTTTAAAAATTTAAGACCGATCACTCTTCTAAATATGTTATATAAAATTGCATCAGGAACAATTGCTAATAGGTTAAAACAAGTTTTAAACTCACTTATATCATCAGATCAAACTGGATTCATTAAAGGTAGATATATTGGTGACAACACAAGATTATTGTATGATGTCATGAAATATACTGAAGACAATAATATTCCTGGTTTAGTTATGTTAATTGATTTTGAGAAAGCCTTTGATTCGGTTTCATTTAAATTTATAGAACAAACATTATCGTTTTTTAATATAAATGATTCTTTTCGTAAATGGATTAATTTATTATTATTTAATACAGAGACAAGTGTTCAAATTAATGGGTTTCTGTCTGAATTCTTCACAATTAAAAGGGGCTGTCGTCAAGGAGACCCGATATCTTCTTATATCTTTATTCTCTGTGCTGAAATTTTAGCAATTAAAATAAGAAACAGTAAAGATATAAATGGTATAATAATTGATGGAAATGAGTATAAAATATCACAGTTTGCAGATGACACATATTTACTTTTAGACGGTACAGAGAAAACATTAAATGCAGTTTTAGATTTACTAAATGAATTCTTCTTCTTGTCTGGTTTAAGAGCAAATTATGATAAAACAAAAGTTGTGTGGATTGGTTCTCTCAAATATAGTACACGATCAATTAAAACAAGGTGGAAACTAAATTGGGGAGAAACACAATTCAAATTATTAGGTTTAATTTTTGACGTAGATTTAGATAAAATGGAAGCTCTTAACTTTAATACTAAACTATCAAAAGCAAGAAATTATATTAATCACTGGAAAAGAAGAGTTTTAACCCCATTAGGGAAAATCACTGTCATAAAATCTCTTATACTTCCTCTATTTACACATTTATTTGTCAGTCTGCCATCTCCAAGTCAAGTTTTTATGAAATCATTGAATACTCTTTTATATGAGTATATCTGGAATGGGAAATCTAAAATAAAAAGCACTATTCTTACAAAGCCATATAAAGATGGTGGACTAAAAATGATCGATATAGTAAGTTATGAACGTAGTCTTAAAATCAAATGGTTAAGAAAATATTGTATTCAGAATGACAGCAAATGTTATACACTGTTAAAATCGTTACTTGACATAGGGAAATTATTTAACATGGGAAAATTGTATTGTGAAATAATTATAAAAAAGATTTTGAACAAATTTTGGATTGATGTTATTAGATCATTTATGCACTTATTGACAAAGTATGCATTGATGACTTAGATAAGTTTATTCATATGCCATTGTTCTATAATGATTGTTTTTTCACATGTAAAAACCATATATTTTTACCAGTACTTTATAACAGAGGAATAAGATTAGTAAAAGATTTATTAGATGTCTCAGGAAAATTTGTAGATTTCAAATGCATTGAATTGGTTACTGGGACAAAAATAAATTTCATGTACTTACTTAGATTAAAAAGTGCAATTTTAACCTACATTAAAAACAACAACATAGAACTTAAAAAATTATCTTTTAATCACTTTCAAAACCCAAGCAATAACTGCTATATAAATCCTATCATAACTAATCATAATTTGAATAAATTTGTTTATGACGTATTATCAAAGAATAACGACATACCAACAAGTAGAGACAAATGGAATGAAAAGTTAAGAAGACTTGATATAAACTGGGAAGTTATATATACTTATACTTTTAAATGCACTAGTGATACTTATACTCAATGGTTACAAACAAGGATAGCACACAGAATATTAGGCACAAACTCTCTTTTGTATAAAATGAATCTTAGAGAAAACCACTTTTGCACATTTTGCAATAAACAAGAAGAAACTTTAATTCATCTTTTTTGGGAGTGTATTAAAATAAAACCAATTTTGGAATACTTAATATGTAAGATTAAGAAGTTTGATTCTGATATCAATATTGATAGTTCATTTGTGATATTAGGATCAGGCGAAAAAAACAACAAGTATGATGTATTATTTTTAGAAGTAAAAAAATACATTTATTTAAACAAAATGAAAAATGTGATACCAACACTACAGGGTCTTAACAATACTTTAAAATCAGCAATAGACATATTCAAAAATACCAAATACACCGAATCTGAGTATGTTAGATGGGCAGTTGTAAGTTCAGTACTAGATTAATCACATATCAGTCAAATAAGTAAAACATGAATTAGCCTGCAAGAGTACAAATGAGATTAAAACATACTTTATCTCTTTATTAGTTTCTTTCCTTTTAATTTTGTTTTCTTCTAATTCGAGTAACTATTCTTTATATATAGACATTGTATGTATATGTGTGTATATGTATATATATTTGTGCACAGGCACATGCAAAAATCATATATTTTGACAAAATATATTGATATTATATAGAAAAAATATATGGTAATTTAGAAAAAAGTGAGAAGACATTCAATATAGAATGACTATCCAATTGACCGACCTCATCACTTAATATATACATGTATACAAATATTTTTTTTTACTCATGATACAATCACATGTATGATGTGCTTTATATTTCTGTAGGTAAGAGTTTACTGTTTTTGATTTATATACATAAGATTGTGGAGTTTAAATATTAGTATAATTATATGTAATTAAAGTTGCATGTAGACCTGTAATATATTGTAAATGTACTGAAACATACTGTTTGTAAGGTGGTCAGTAGGATGGCTCTCCGACCTACTGCTATCGAATGACGGGGAAAATAAAAACTTTTTTTTTTGGAAAAAAAAAAAAAAAAAAAAAAAAAAAATTATTGATTCTACAGTAATTGAAAAACAACAGAACAGAATGCAACATTAATAAAATCGAATGCTAAAAAAATGCAACTGTAAGCACTGAATATACAAATAAATCACAACAGGGGAGAATTGTGTGTAAGTGGCCAGGTTCCTCAGTTGATAGATTTGCCCTGTAAGTCAAAGACCTCTGGTTAGAAACACTGAACACTTTTCTCACACTGTGACATTTGGCACCCAACATGGGACCATGGCTGTATGTGTTCTGAGATCATGTCCACCTTATTCTATGGAGCTGTTTTGGATTTTAATGACAAATTTCATATCAACGAGGGAATATTTCACGGTACCAATAACTCAAAATAACAAATAATTTTTTGTTAATGGCATGATAAGCAAAAGGCCTTGGGTTAAAGTCCTGGTTAGGCTACATATTTTTCTCACCCTGTGACACTCCTCACCAGTTTTTTTAGCATCGAAATATAAGCCCTGCCTTTCAAGTTCAAGACTAGATGGCTAACTACTCACAAACAATATCTCAAGCATTATTGTTTTAGTGTGTGTGTAAACATTGGCTGTGTTCATATGAAGTATATGAGTTTAACTCTGTTCACCTACTTGTAAATGCCACTGATCATGTCTGCATGTACAATGTTGAGAGAGCTGTCTGGTTGTGTGGCATCTTCTCCATTCAATGCAATCTTCATCTTCTGGTACTGATCGTGCAACATTCCTAGTTGCTGCAAGAAAAATTAAACTGAGTGTTCTTTGCTGATTTGCTTAGGATGAACACCAAATGACAGTATTGTAGTCATTTGGAGACATAAAGCAGCCTATTCACAGATGTTTATTAGAAATTAAGGAAAATAATTTTCTACTCTCACTTGCTTGTTGGCGATGTCTTTTGTTTCCTGACAAATAAACTTGGCAAGTGTAGGTCACATTACATAGTGGAAAACCTAATTCACACAACACATCTTCAACGAAATCAGTTAAATATAAAGTATACCTTATCACAGAGGCAGGTGCTTTCTGCACCATGTGAAACATTCTGCAACATGGTGTTTTCACCAGTTCGGGATAGTGTTTTCATAAGTTAAGCCTTTGAAGTTAGCACATGCTGAAAGAATGCATGTGATCAGCCAATAGATGGCAGTTAAAAATAAAAAATTTAAATATTGCTTTTATAATTCTAAATATAGTTTCAATACTGTCTGTGACAGGGAAACAACCCATTTTTTCTTTTAGAAACATGGATGGTTGCATTGAGTCACCATGCGTCTGTTGATGGGTATTGATAGATGTAATACACACAGTTAAACATCATATTCTTAGTAAATGACCATAGATCTGTGAACAAGCTTCTTTACATAAAAATCTACATAAAACATATACAGTGCTACCTCATTGCCATAACAAAGACCAAAATCCATGCTTATGCATATTAATAATTTGAAGTTAAAGAACAAACCTCGAAACTTGATTCATTTACACACATGAAAATTAGCTTGACACTTAAAACTTCACACAAAATTAAATTAAAATGACATTTTCTGTTAAAACAAATTAAAATTACATTTTCTGTTTAAACGTTTGGTAAATAATACAATTTGCATCATTAAATTTTACTGCCGAAAATAGCAAAAAGTACCTCCACAATGTCAGCAATGTCATGATACGTAATAGATTATCGCAGATTTCAACATCAACAAATTGGCAATCCAGTGATAACTGGTTAACCACTAACCCTTACCACTCACTTCAAATACTGCCGAAATCAGTACTTTTGAAAAACCTGATCAACTTTAATCCTACTTCCAGTCAATTCAGACTTTACTGTGGTCTTCTTTTTATGCCTTCCTAATGACTGATCGGGAGAATATTGTTTTTGGTCTGTCTGTCTGTTTATTTGTATGTCTGTTTGTCACAAAACTTTTACCTTGACCAAAACACCTATGTCCTTCCATTTACAGCCTTTAAACTTCACAGGTGCATGAACCTTGATGAGTCTACCAGCCGGTGACCTTGACCTTAAAATGACCTTGACCCCCAAGGTCTAAGGCCCCTGCGGGGACATAGCATTCATTCCAATGTTGTGCTTGTTTCTACTGCAATGTTCTGATAAGAAACAAACCAGAGGACCAGATAGGCTTTTTCCGACCATTACTTATCATCCCTCACTTAAAAATACCAATAACTGAGTACATTGTATCCATGAGTATTATCAATTAATCTAACAGTTCCCTTGTCAATTTTAATTTAACTGAGTATCAAGCATAGATAATGATGAAAAACAATAATGCAGTGTAAAGTACAGATGTATGACACACAAAATCATGACCTCTACAAAACTTTAAAACTCAGAATTTTTAAGTCGAAAAGGGGCATCTAGATAGATAGTCTAACCATTGACTCAACCACCATGTCTGGTTAAAAAAATTAATATTTTGGTTTCCCAGGACAGTCAACATCCCTCAATAACAGAATAATTATACCTATTATACATACATTTAAAGAAGAGGAGAAAAAATATCTTCAACAACGTCTGTTTCTTCCTTCAGATTCTCGGGTATTGCTTTTTCTTCTTCTACCTCCTTGAAGTATGGGTACAACTGGATGAAAGACACACAAAAATGAAATCAAAACAAAAGATATCTATTGTAATCACTTGAGCGCTGACATTGAAACTGATCTTTGTGTAAATAGACACATATGACTAGATACAAATGACTATAACTGTGAAAAAAATATCCCAACCAAACATGCTGATGATATGCCCTTCTACACTTGATACTAATAATCTTTTGAAGTTTCATCCAATCTAAGCTCGGGATTTTGGAGATGTAATGCAGACAAGACTGCATCAAAAATATAAAGGGCCACAATTTTGTGATACTTCATCTGACCCCAATGTGCCCATGGTATATACAACAAGACATGATACTCATCATGAATTTTTATCCATTCAAGCCAGGGGTTTGGAGATAAGTCCTGGCAAGATTGCATCCAAAATACAAAGGGACATAATTCTGTGATAAATCAACCTACCTAAATGTGCCCACAATATTCACAATTGATACTCAGGGCTTTTTTGGCCTGTTTTGACAACCGATATTGGGTAATGTTCCCAATTGCAAACAGTTTTTTTTCTCCCCAATTTCAAGGAGAAAATTCCCAATTCAAGGAATAAAAAAAAAAAATTATCGCAATTTCTACAATGTGTTTGGGGTTGAAAGTAGTGAGTCCGAATGATACAAAGATTGAATGAAAGAGAGATGGGAATTGAAGATAAACAATTGGAGTATCTGTCTGGTTTATTAATTAGATAAATGAACAATACTTCACTTGCTTTAAGTAATTATCACAAAAAAATTTTTTTCAAAACTTAGAGTCGTAAAATATCAAATTAAAAACCCAAATTTATAAAGATAAATAAATAATGAAAAATCAAGGTGTCCAAACTTAGAGTGTCCCCAAACTTAGAGTGTTTACAGTAACCAGATGAGAGATAAGTCCAATTAAACCCCTGCTTACAGGGTGAGTACTCTACCTTCTGTCACCTCAAAGAACATGGATTACATATTCTCCAGTTAAATTTGTTTGATGGGTTTAACGTCCCACCGACAGTATTTCAGTCATTCGGAGACAATGTCTACTTGAGACAGATATAGTGCTGCCACACTGCAGTATCAAGCTGTAGACATGTGGCATTATACCACACCCAGTCACATTATCCTGACACCGGGCCAACCAGTCCTACAACTACCCTTATATGCTGAGCGCCAAGCAAGGCAGCTATAACAGTACCATATTTTTTGACTTTGGTATGTCTTGGCCAGGGATTGAACCCATGACCTCCCGCTCCCGAGGCGGACGCTCTAACCACTTGGCCACCGGGGACTGTTAATTTGTTAATTTGCAACTTGTTCATAAGGAAAGAGAGCAAATGATAAAGTATACAGAAATAATTTGCCTACATCTTCCGAGAGAGCCACAAAGGCAAAAGCTTTGTCCATCAGCATCTTCTGAAAGATGAAGTCCAGGTCAAGGTGCTGTTGTTCTCTGGCATCATCCTGGAATTCTTTGATCTGCTGCCATTCTTCTGGTGTAACCCGAACCTGTAGTTTCAAGTTCTCAGTTTAATCAAATGTAAAGGGAGAAGGGAAATTTTAAAGTGTTAATGATAATAACTTGTTGATTAAGATAAGAGCCACACAAGCAAATTGGCATTATTTGTTACCTTTAATCTCCAACCTAGTCTTCAACAATTGACCTTTTGGCTAGCAATATGGTTCTTGTGTACAGCACTGCATCTTAATAAAGCAAATATAGGAAAATATGACTTAGTTTGCTACATAATTTGAAAATCCACTGATTGTTTTTAGAGTTAAAGACTGCACGTTCAAACTGGCAATGATATTTTACCTGGGACCACCATATACATGTATGCCTTCGTCCTTTAAGCTTGCAATCTGGTTATTGGGCCATTCCATCTTAATAAAGCAAACATTTGTGCAAAATAATTAAACAAGAGGCCCAAGGGCCATAAACGCTCACCAGTGTAAATCAGCATATTCAAGATGATTTTTTCTATAAGAAAATCAAATGACAAACCAGAGTTTTCAATTATTTTTTCTATTTGTTGCCATGGCAACCAGAGTTCTTCATGGATCAACTGTATTTGAGCAATTTTTGTAGAGGCCCACCTAAGGATCATACATGCCAAGTTTTATCAAATTCTGTCCAGCAGTTTCAGAGGAGATGATTTTCAAAGTTTTCAATTATTTTTTCTATTTGTTGCCATGGCAACCAGAGTTCTTCATGGATCAACTGTATTTGAGCAAGTTTTGTAGAGGCCTACCCAAGGATCATACATGCCAAGTTTTATCAAATTCTGTCCAGCGGTTTCAGAGGAGATGATTTTCAAAGTTTTCAATTATTTTTTCTATTTGTTGCCATGGCAACCAGAGTTCTTCATGGATCAACTTATTTGAGCAATTTTTGTAGAGGCCTACCCTTTCTATTTGTTGCCATGGCAACCAGAGTTCTTCATGGATCAACTTTATTTGAGCAATTTTTGTAGAGGCCCACCCAAGGATCATACATGCCAAGATTTATCAAATTCTGTCCAGCGGTTTCAGAGGAGATGATTTTCAAAGTTTTCAATTATTTTTTCTATTTGTTGCCATGGCAGCCAGAGTTCTTCATGGATTAAATTTTATCTGAGCAATTTTTGTAGAGGCACACCCAAGGATCATACATGCCAAGTTTTATCAAATTCTGTCCAGCGGTTTCAGAGGAGATGATTTTCAAAGTTTTCAATTATTTTTTCTATTTGTTGCCATGGCAACCAGAGTTCTTCATGGATCAACTTTATTTGAGCAATTTTTGTAGAGGCCCACCCAAGGATCATACATGCCAAGTTTTATCAAATTCTTTTCAGCGGTTTCAGAGGATATGATTTTCAATGTTTTCAATTATTTTTTCTATTTGTTGCCATGGCAACCAGAGTTCTTCATGGATCAACTGTATTTGAGCAATTTTTGTAGAGGCCTACCCAAGGATCATACATGCCAAGTTTTATCAAATTCTGTCCAGCGGTTTCAGAGGAGATGTCTTTTAAAGCAAATTGTTGACGACGGACGAAGGGTGATCCCAATAGCTCACCCTGAGCACTTCGTGCTCTGGTGAGCTAAAAATCCATTGATTAAATTTGATTGTCAGGTTAGAGCCTGGTCACATTTTCGGACAGACAGATTAACAAAGTACTCCTATAGATATACCTCCCCAACCCAATACCAGGGGGAAATAAATATAGACCCAAGATAATAATGTGTTACGACCCTGGCCCAGGCATACTTCTAAGACCACCCTTCCTTGAGTCCAGAAAAAAATCTTTTGCATTTAATGTGATTGAAATTCTTTTAATTATATATTAGTCCTGAGAGTTTACCTTTACTGGCGGTACTGCCAGCTGGAAGTAGTATAATCCGTACAGGAGGTACAGAGCACCAGCTCTCACCAGGAATGATAGAGGAGGGAGCCAGAACTGAACAGCCACCCGCAAACATATCTCGACAAACTGTAACAAATTGGATAAGAGAAAAGGCATTTGTGAAAAATAAAATTTAGACAAAGACATGTGCTGAATAAATCTCCCCTAGATATTGTTCAAATTTACCCATAAGCATGCACCAGCAATTCAACAAATTATTCGTTTATCCATTTACACTGCAAATAATTAAAAGACAAGAGGCCCATGATGGCCCTAAATCGCTCACCTGAGATAAATAGGTTGACCCAAGGAACATCTGAACCAATTTATTTTAAAATCTGGCCAGTAGTTTTGAAGAAGATGATTTTTAAAGTTTTCAAATTATTTTTCTTTTTGTAGCCATGGCAACCAGAGTTCTTCATGGATCAATTTTATTTTAGCAAATTTTGTAGAGCCTCACCCAAGGAACATTCCTGCCAAGTTTCATTAAATTCTGTCCAGCGGTTTCAGAGGAGATGTCATTTAAAGCAAATTGTTGACGACGGACGACGCACGACGACGGACGCCGGACGAAGGGCGATCACAAAAGCTCACCTTGAGCACTTTGTGCTCAGGTGAGCTAAAAATTGACAAATTGGAAAAAAATATGAATTAAAAAAAAATGTGTTTGCATTGAGTAATTATAAGACAACTGAGCTTACCAGTAGGCCATACAGATCTATTCATACTATGCAGTCAAGCAAAGCAAACCATACTAGCATTAAAAGCAAATGTTAGGATCGTAATAAAGCACAGAAACTAATGAAGATTATCCTGGAGATTAATCAGTCTTAGGGGCGAGTTGCCTCCACAATGTGTTTCAGTGTGTTCCAGTAAGTTTCAGTGTCTTATTCTTGGCTGGGGGGAAACTTCCCATTACGCTACAATATCTTTTTTCATGAGGATGACCGGGAACCAAACCACAAAATACATTTAAACTATTTTTGAACACAATTCACCTCTTGTCAATATTGCCAAACAATAACAAGTAACCGCATCACTCAACAGCTAGCTTATCTGCAAGGCAGTTTAACTTGTTCTGCCACCATTAATAATAACCTACATGTACATGTATATTAAATTGATAAATTTCAATACTATGTGTATTTAATGTTTAGTTAAAAGACAAAGTGCTATGCCCGAAAATATAAAATGCAAAATTTCATAAGAATGAATATGAAATGTTGAAAAATGCATGTGCAGAGTCTTAATGAAAGATTATTTCCAATTCCAAAGAGTGAAAATATATGGAACCAGAAACTTAGCAATTACAGAAGTAATTTTTTTATCCCATTACTAAAGAGAACGATTCATGGGCAGACGAAGACACCGTTCTGTAACAGGTGGTGAAAAAATAATCGGGAATCGAACCCAGAGGCCGGGCCTCAGGAATACCTAATCTCTACTGAGATCTGCTCCGGTTATTTTTTTCGTTCTGGCCTCCGCTGGATCTCTACCCAGGCCTTATATAAAAGCTTCGGGAAATTTACACCGATACCCCTAACTCGTTTCGGCCGTTCAAATCGAATGTTTTCGGATGCACACCTAAAAATCCACGCATGTCTAGACTAGTAAGAAGACATATTTTTCTTTCCATTTCATTCAACATCATTGTCTTAGCTTGCCGATTTCATGAAATACAGTGACGGAAAACACCAAACCGCTCACCTCATAGTTTTAAACAGACATTTTGTAAATATTGATCACGTGACTAGTGGCGAAACAGTTACTACAGCTCCGTTCAGTTACAACTGTTCAACAGCAAAAGGTAAATGCTCTTTGCCAATAAGTCGGCCCTGGCAAAGTCAACGAAATTTTGCTGTATAAAACGATTTTTCAAAAGAAAGTTTATGTGAAATATGTTCTATTTACTTATAGATCGAGAAAACCACACACCGCTCTGTACCGCATAACCCGCGAGTTGAACCTAACTGTAGTTATCCAATCACGGATTAGTCACGTGATAACCATCGCATGTAAACAATATGGCGGTTTAAACGGCGAGTTTGGAGGTTTTGTGAGTCTGTAGCTGTAAAACTGGTGAAATCGGTAAGCTAAGGCAATGATGTTGAATGAAATGGAAAGAAAAATATGTCTTCTTACTAGACATGCGTGGATTTTTAGGTTTGCATCCGAAAACAATCGATTTGAACGGCCAAAACGAGTAAGGGGTATCGGTGTTAATTTCCCGAAGCTTTTATATAAGGCCTGGGTAGGGATCCATCGGAGGCCAATACGAAAAAAATAACCGGAGCGGATCTCAGTAGAGATTACAGGAATACCGTTCCTGCACTCTACCAACTGAGCTATCAAGTCTTCTCGCCTATTGATTTATCACCAAATACCTGTATCCAGCGACAGTACCTCTCTAGATTCTCTATCCGTCTGTCTGCCAGCACAGTACAAAGACAGTTTCATCTCCCGCCATAACTCTGCAAACTTCTCATAGCGAACGGTGTTTTCCGCCGAAAAACGTTGAAGAATTCGCTCGAAGTCATTCTTGACTCCAACTTCGGGTTGATACACATATTTTGTCTGTCCTTTATTTCGCATAGTGTTGTTTACCTATTATTTATTTCACGAGCTAATTTTCGACTTTCAGTTTCACGAGGATAAGTCCGAGTGTTCCAATTCAACCAATATTTGGTTGTTTTGTTTTATGTATTTTTTTATTCAAATGTGTGCTGAATATGTTCTAAGGATTCTTAAGCTGAATAAATAAATAAATAAATAAATAAATAAATGTTTCATAATAAGTTATGGGAATTTCCGTTCTAAGACTTTTTCTTCAAATTCAGCAATGAAATATCATGTCTTTGTAAATCAAGAATAATCATCGTTTTGACACATCACGTGACACTACCACTGGACCTCAGAAATCCTTGAATAAGATAAAGAAATAGAATTCATGTCCAACTTGATTGATTCGAGGTTTAGACTCGGTTCTTGGGCCCTATGCCTCGCATATGTAATTGACGGCCCCATGCGGCCCCAGACGGGCCCAATCTACGGCCCCAGGATATATTGAATGAAATCGGCGAGATGCACGAAATATATAGCTAATCAGGCCCGGATCCAGAATTTTTCCGCTGGGGGGGCCAAAATCTGAATGTGATGTGAATGCTAGGGGGGTCCGGAAATTTTTTTTTAGTGTTACGGAGATGCATTCTGAAGGGTATCTGGGGATGAAAGTGAAGGGTTTTTTATGGTTTTTTTTGTTTTGTTTTTTTGTTGTTTTTTTTTTGGAGGGGGGGGGGTGTTATTGTTTGGGTTTTTTTTTAACTTGAACACCATATATCTAATGCCAAGGTCCCACCGGAGAAAAATCATCGGCGATGTGGAAATACACAAATTTTCTCCCAATGGTTTCCAAAAAGACGGAGGAGTCCCATGAGAAGCTTCGGGATTGGTCCGTTGAAACGGTATCCAGTCAAAACGGACCCAAGTCAAAACGGCCCTAAGTTAAAACGGTGCCAAATTGGTCAAAACGGCCCCAACTGAGTGAGAAGATCGGTCAAAACGGCCCCATATAAACGGCCCCATTATATTTTATATATGAATGGTTACGAACGTGTGAACAATCAGATACATTGATTAAAGGAACGTGTTAATGAACATTAAAATGGGTACGACGTGAATAATCAAGTAATTTGATAAAAGAACGTGTTTAAGGCAAGTCGATATTCATTTGAAGTGTGAAAAATCCAATGTGTGAGTTTTTATTTGTATCTGTACGAAATAGAAAGGTTATTTATATAATAAGAATTTCTTACATTTATTTTCGATAAATGTTTAAAGATTTACTGACATCATGAGTGATATTTTTTATAATTTAAATTGGCCAGTTAACCCTTCATATCTCTCATTCTTAAGATGAATTTAAAGGAAGGTGTGTGTGTGTGTGTGTGTGTGTTCTAAATTAAACCATCATAATCTTTCTCTCTTTCTCTTTCTTTTCTCTCATTTGAATTGGAATTTATACTGCACGATATATCAGGGAAGGGGAAATGAATCACAACGAAAAATTATATTTTGTGTATTCTTTTTATTTACCTTATTATTTTTTTTTTCATTTCTATTTTCATTTCTTTTCTCCATTTCTACAATATAGATCACAGGTAAAATACAATTGTGTATTCATTTTTTTTCACTTGTTAATTTAATCACTAGTTCACTTTCATTTTTTCTATTTTATCATGTCCATAATGTTTATATTATATACAATGGTTACCTCATGCTTTAGTTTACTTCTGTCGTCCTGAGAATACGCGGCTTGTAGATTGTTGACACCTCCTTCAAGAGTCCGGTCGCCGAAATGCTGCCTTCCTTGTACCTATAAAGTAAAGATAACAGATGTTTAGAAAATGTGTGGTAAATGTATTTGCAACAACTATTAATTTTATTTATATTATAATTTATTGAGTATGCGAAGTTAATTTTTAAGAATTTCAAGTGACGACACACGGGCCTGCTACAGAACAAACACGGAGGGTTAGACATACTAACCACACGATGCCTAGTCCAGTTTTTATATATAAATTACGACTAAAACACAAACTTAATATGTCCACACAGAATATAACCGAACAACATGCATTATGACGAATTTAACGATGAGAAATATATATATATATATGTTGCAGCGAGAGTAAACCGTGAAAACAGCGGTTTCTATTGATCTCTCCTAATTAATTACATCATAAAGATAGATTTAGCACATTTCCTTTATTTATTCAAACTTTTATATCTTCACGTACCTTTAATTAGTGTTCTCAACACAAACGCCGACAATTATACTTTATTCCGTAGTGTGGATGTTTGTAGCAATAATTTAATCATCGCATTAAAACTGACATCTCAATTACCATTAAATTTCAACAGTTTCATTTATTTATAAATTTATGAATTCTTCGAAGGATTAACCCAGTGATCATTTATTTATCATGAAACAAACCGTAGTAGATGTTTGTATCAATAATTTAATCTCTTTATATCAATAATATAATTTCATTATAACAGTTTAAAACATATTTCTGTTGACTTCGAAGCTCTTAAAAACTCATCCTTATACAATAATTTACAACAAATTTTACATGGGTTTCGTTTTAACCAAAGTGGCACCGTTTTGACTATTAATGGCACCGTTATGACTATTTTAAATGAGGAGGGGTCCGTTTTGACTTTTTTATGGGTCCGTTTTGACCAATTTGGCACCGTTTCAACTTGGGTCCGTTTTTACTTGGGTCCGTTTTGACTGGTAACCGTTGAAACGTTCACTAATGTTTCGATCGGCTATGGTACGAACGGCCTTGTATTATCGGGGATGTCTCCCGATGCTCGGGAAATTTCTCCGATGATCGGGGAAGACCTTCACCGAATTTGAAACATCATCGGGGGAATATCCCGCAGATTAGGGGATGTATCGTTGTATCAATCCATCCAAGGTGTCTCGGGGAAGATTAAGGAGATTATGAGAATTTGGTGATGGAATTAAGAGACAAAACCAAGGGTGGACTTTTGGGGTTTATGATGATGCCCCCAGGAATGTCCCATGGCTTTTTTGATCTGGAATGTGTCACAGAATGGTCGCCGAACCTTTGAGACTTCACCGAAGCCTAGGGGATTCCTCGGAGGAAAAATATCCGTTAATGCTTCCCGGGAACTTCCAAAAAGCTATGCTTATGTTTCCCCGGCCTGTTTTCCCCGATAAAACTTCGAGAACATACAGGGGAAAATTTCAATGCAAGCAATGAAGTTCTCCCGATGACTCCACATGGCTCGCGACGCTTTCGAAGCTTCCGCGGGAAAACAGGGGAACCTGTTCCCGATGCCTCGCGAGGCTCATCATTTTCCATCGGGAGTACATCCCCGAGGCAAAAAATGTCAAGTGGGACTGAGCCTTGAGCGATATAATTTTATATTTTACCTTCACAAAGCCATGTTATTGAATAGCTACTGTGCAATAGTATTTGACTACAGTTGCATTAAAAAAAAAGTTGGGGGGGGGGGGGGTATACAGACTGGGACATTTACTCTGGTATTGGGAGATAGGGTAAAAAATATAGGTTTCTCGTGCATTTTCAACCGTAAACTGGCATTAAAAATTAATAAGTGTTTTTTGGGGAACCCCTCACCCCCCCCCACCCCAAAAAAAGACTTGTGTACACTATCAATTAGTGAATGCTTTGAATAATCATCAGTTTTAGACTCAACAGTGTAAAAGACAGTTTTGTTTAAGTCTGAGAGAGAAAAAAAAGAACTTGGTAATCTTGACTGTCTAATTGTCGATCTGGAAGCAGCCTTCACACACAGAATTCCCAGATAAAAAAAAAAAAAAAAAAAATCAGGCGCACGTTTTAGGGTCGGACGGTTGCAGAAGGTTTTGGGCCCCTTCTGCGTGTCGATTTTTTGCATTTTTTTTTTTCTAAATGATAATTCGGTGACAAAAAAAAACAATATTCAGTAATAATAGATGTTGGTATTTAATATAAAATCTTTAATATCCGTTTAATTATGGATTGTAATTATATATTTTAGTATTTCGTATTACATTGCTCAATCTGGTTACCTGGATTTGATTTGAAATAATGATCATGCATAACTACATATACATTGTCCCAAAATATGGATTGTCCCAAAATATGGCAGATTGAAATTTTCAAATTCTTTCATTTCTTATTCATTTTTATTTATATATAAATTTAAAATACACCAGGGTGTCTATATCAAGACACCATGAATACACATACGCGTACATGTAGATTATTGCATTCGTAAATCTTAAAAGAGTGAACATGATGATGTATCAGCCAAAAAATGATACTTAAAAAGTTAGGTAAAAATAGTAAAGCTGATGACATTTAGAAACACAACCCATTTCTGATTAAGTTTAATTTGCATGGCTAGCAATAGGTATGCATCTACTCTGCAGAATACTAAGATTTTTTTTATGCTACAGCAAAAGAAAAACAACGACAACAACAACAACAACAACAAAAAACAACTTTATACATGTAGAGAAAAGTGAATTCAAATTTCGTTGAGTAGATTAAGTCAAAGTAAGTAATTAATTGGTAATTTCCTATTTTTCCCAATTGTTAGATCGCTCGGCAGACGACATGTAAATATCTCACAATCAGTGAACGTGTCCGCAGTCCTAAACACATGCTTATCACACAGTCATGGATGACTGCCGATTCGGATTACCTACACATTAACAGCAGGGGGCCATAAGACAATAGGAGTCTGGCTGGTCAGGTGGTTATGCGGGTAGTTCAGTAAGGGGGCCACGATGGGGATTTCCTCTAGACAACACTACTATGATGTAATCAAGGGATTTTATAGCCTAGAAAAATGTATGACCAGGGCAGCTGGGGGGGGGGGGGGGGGGCCACGCCCCCCCCCCCCCCCCCCCCCCCCCCCCCGCTGGATCCGGGCCTGCTAATATTATACAAACGAGAAAAATAATGATTTCATTGCATATTGGTAACAAAAAGTATAATATTCTTTTGTATTATTTTGTATTATTCATGTATATTAGTAATACAAAAAATTGTAAACGACAACGACAACAACAACAACAACAACAAAAAACAACTTTATACATGTAGAGAAAAGTGAATTCAAATTTCGTTGAGTAGATTAAGTCAAAGTAAGTAATTAATTGGTAATTTCCTATTTTTCCCAATTGTTAGATCGCTCGGCAGACGACATGTAAATATCTCACAATCAGTGAAAGTGTCCGCAGTCCTAAACACATGCTTATCACACAGTCATGGATGACTGCTGACCAGTATCAAATTCCGGCCCCAATCTACGACCCGGGTTTTTAGTGTTTGGAAAAAAAAGAAACTTGTAAACATTGAAATATTATGATTTTGGTATCAAAATATTATGTTATATCAGTAAATAATTTAATAAATCCGTAAAAATATTTTTACACGAAATATAATGTCAGGAGATAAAAATGATAGAATACGTCCATGCTCTTTTTAAATATATATACACGTGCAAAGAGAATATAGTTTATAGATTTGATTTTGTGCATATGTGAGCTTACTCTTTAACAGTTGAACTAATTAAGGGTTTAGCACGAATATTAGTAAGTTTGAAAGAGACCCACATTGGTGGAGAGCTAGGGGAGATTGTTGGCACATAGTCATTATCAACCACTTTACGTATACACAAATTTGTTACTCAAGTCAATGTCATTGGAACCGATGGGGACCAGGTGCCTATGGTATGTGATTTTATATTATACATGAAGCCTAAAAATATGTTGCTGTTTAATGCGTTTTCCATAAATGCACGAAAGTAGATGTTTGTAATATGTGAATAGAAGCATGCGTCAAGTCTCTCTTTCTCTCTTTCACACACTCACTCATGCACATACATATCTTACAGACACAAATATATCGTGTTGAAGTCTATTCTAAATAAAGCATATATTTCATATTTATTTACATGGGTGTCAGTGAGCATCATTGTGTTGCCCCTTATTTATTTTCAAAGATTTACATAATAGATTACAACAGGCAAAAGCGAGTAATAAAGGTCCAGCATTTAAAAAAATCAACACAAAGTATGCTATGGTGGTAGTTTTATTGAGTTTTAATGATTATGGGTAACAATAAAAATGTAAAACTATACAGTTTGGGAGATAAGCCCCTATTTAAATCAGGCTATTCATTTTTGGATAAATATAATCTTTACTATAATATTAAGTGTTTCCTTTTTTCTATATGCATTTATATATACATGTACAATACATACATGAATACAGTATACTACACTTAAGTGATTTTAGCTATGCATTATTGCCTGTGAGTTATATACAGAAATAAAAGCTATTACTCGAGAGCAAAATGGAAGTGCGATTCATTTAAGTTCACAATATAAACTTTACACTGATGCTGTTTGCTAGACACACAAAAGGAAAACAAAAACAAACAAAAGCATGTGTGTGTGTGTGGTTGTGCTCACAAAATGTGTGTACTCTTATTTGTAATCAAACATTTCACCTTAAAAACATTTAACAAAGTAGTCTCCTTGTTTGATGTTTTGTTAGTTCAATGGCTAGGATTCAACTGTAAAACTAGATTTCATGCATATATACATTCAAAGTACATAAATACATTCATATTGTTGTCCTTATTTTGAGATGTTTATATTGCGTTGATTAACAATGTCTTATACAATGATACAAATGTTCACATTGTATCAACGACAGGAAGTGTCGGCATTCTGAATTAAAGCAGTATACATGTATATTTTTACTGATTTAATATATTTCGTCACGTATTGTTTAGGTGATCTTTATGCCCATTTGACCGGGTGTATGCCGATATTTGTCTATTGTCACTTCAGGTTATTATGTTCCCTATACGTATTCATCTTTCTCGAAAACGATAAAAGAAAAATGGAAAAGTGGAGGTGTGTGTCCGAATATTTCATTATATTGCAGTTGCGTATATACATATCTACTGTATCAGATATTTTATTATTGATATTATAGATGGTAATCCTATAATAAGATAAATTGTTTATTAATTTAATTCCGATTTTAGACCAAAAAAAGGTGTAAACAATAATGTCCAAGAAGGTTTAAAATCAACATCTTATTATTCCATTAATTATTTCTGTTGAGAAAGAAAAACTATATCATTGGGTAAAAAACGTCCTTTTTTTTTTTTTTTGGCTAGAGTAAACCACCTGTAAATTCAGATGGTATTTCACCAGAAAAAAACAACACTGTTTATAATATTGGAACATCAGGTTCTACAACTACCACAGAACCATGTCTTATGTTTAAATCCTCTTATACACTGTTTATGGAACCATTTAATTTTACATTTAGTGTTGTCGCACTTAACTAAATCGTCAATACATTCAGGCAGTCTACACGTACAATACAGATTTAAATTATGGAGTTTTGTATCAGCGACAGAGAGTTTCGGCTTTCTTACTTTTGGGAAAGGTTTCATATACATGTAATTATTTTCAAGGCACTTAATTAGATGCGGTCTCATTTCAGAAAAATTAAAGCGGGGAAATGGATGCATTTTAAATTCCGAAAAACACAGTTCAGTTAAAAACGCAATTGCAAACACTCCGCGGTCTGACCCGTTTGTTTGTTGTTGAACGGCTGGTATTTTCACCACTAACTTTTTTAAGTCCATGTCACCATATATTTGCGATAACTGAACTTTTACGAAATTGTTTAATGTTTTAACCGATATTAAACTATCAATTAAGAACACATTACCATCGAAACCTCGGTAGGACACCAGCATGTGGTCATATCTTGGAATGTTGTTCCAATAATTTTTTTGTCACTATTTTCGTGGAAATGATTCCTTAATAGATGTTGTGCGGCACATATATGTTTGTCATTTAACCACCCATTGACATTACATATAAGTTCACGATCTGACTCTAAAAGACCGAATTCGTTTTTCAACCAATTATCGTCTTCCTCCAGACATTCTTCGCGATTCACATTTCCTGATGTAAAATTGTCGTCAAATCTAATCCGTTTCTTTGATGGCACATTCAGTGATAATTTTCGCTTTTGAACATAACTTTTTAGTACACTTTTTGGTGTCGACGCCGTGTAGTTCGGGTTCTGTCTGACCTTGGTTGTCTAGTGTATCTGTTGCTGAAGCATCTATGCTTTCTTGTTTGCAAGGTGTATTCGTAAGAATTGAGTCTGAAGCTGGCATAACGTCAAAGTCAGCCTTTTTGTTTTTTTTTAACCTGTTTTCTTTACTACTCAGGGTCGACTGTTTTTCCATAATAACGACAAATTCTTTATAGGTGTTTTTGACTTAACTGTTGTAGAGTCATTGATAGCTTTTTTGACGGCAAACAGGTGATAACATTGGCCTGTCGAAGGGCAGCTGCAAGTTTCTTTTAGTTCTAAGGAGACTATATATTTAGACGATCGAACACCTTCAACTACAAGCACTTTCATATCAGACAAAAACGCTATTTTATTTTCTTTGATTGTCTTATCTGCCAAACATTCTTGCGATATTAATTTCTCCTTGCCTTTTCTTTCTGTGTATTCTTTGTCCAAAGTCAACGTAGCATTCAGATCATCAGGAACATTATTTATCATTAGTATGGAAAAACAGTCGACCCCGAGTAGTAAAGAAGACTGCGGCAAGAAGCCCCATAACAAACTCATGAAAATCCCATGAAGCTAAGCAACCGCTTCAGTATCCTGAGTGTGGAGGAGGAACTTGTTAAAGACGACAACAACGAAACGGAAAACATCGTCTAGTTAGTTGGATTAATGGGGAAACACCTTAACGGCTAGTTGTAGGAGGTTGTGATCAACAATGTGTGGTTTATATGGAATGTGAAAGAGATATAACGACAAAAAGTGCAATCGACATTCTCACTTCAGCGAAAGAGGGAGAAATAAATAACCACATTCCGACTCAGAAACCATCGAGTAGCAGAAGGTGTAAGAGCTTGTTTCTCAATCGACGTAAATAGATATGTTACACATAACTAATACTTATTTTATCATTTAAACCACTGTCCAGAGGACAACGGAAACAATTATTTAAAGATTTGCAGCGAGCTATGAATAACTGAAGAAATGTTTTAAAGGCATCGTCGGAGACCCACGAGCGCATATTCCGTTCCTTCATATAGCTGACAGATGTAATATAGGCAGCCGTGAGTCTCCGACGCTTGTTTAAAGGATAAGGATACACACTGTGTATAAACACCGTGTAAGCCCCGTCAAAAACACAGATAAGTAACTCTTTTTCTGAATTTTCTCTAAAAAAAAATTTTTTATCAAACACCATGGCGACAATTTAGAAAAAGAGTTACCGGTATCTGTGTGTAAACTTAGAAATCTATAACATTTGACATTTGCAGTACAACTCTAGCCTTCAAAAATGGAAAACTTACTACTTTACTTGAACACATGCCTGGACATGATGAGCGTAATCGAACGCACAAATGGCGTGTTGTCCGGTGGCAACATCCCCGACTGCGGGTCCGAAGGTTCCACTGGGGGCAAGGCATTTCATGACCTTCCTAGGCGCAAAGTACTAGTCACACCAGGATTAGTATAACTTGAGTTTATAAGAATTTGTTACCCGATCGACGTAAAATGAATAGGTTAAATAAATTATTTAATCGAACGCACCGGTACCCTGTGTATGTGTGTGTGTGTGCGCGCACCATTGCGCAGCCAATATACGCCGTATGCGCCATAGTTCGACTCATACGCAGCAGTTACCCATTACAGTGTTGATCGTGCAAGAGAGGTATCCCTATGATATACCAGCTTTTCATGCACTATATCATGAAATCTAGTTCAGGGTTCCCATGATACCATACCATGACAAACATATTATGGAATCAAAATTATAGTGTTTTTTTTTTTTAATTCAACTCTACCGGATCCGGTGGCCGAGTGGTATTTAAAAGCGTCCGCCCCGGAATCGGGAAGTTGGATCGATACACGCCCGCGACTAACCAAAGTCGTAAAAATGGTTCTGATATAAGGGTAGTTCAGGACTGGTTGACCCGGTGTCAGGATAATGTGACTGGGCGTGGTATCATGCCACTTGTCTGCAGAAAATCAACTGTATAACCTATTACTACGTCCTCCGTCATATTCTAACAGTTGTAATGTCACCTGATATAAACTCTTTACCTCGTGAATCTTCATACACATTTTATGTCTTCATGGATAATAGAAATGTAATAAACTTTGAATGGTATATATGATATACTAGATATGTGTAAAACCTGAGCTATAGTAATGCATGAGCAAACAAATGAGACCTTGGCCATACAGCTTTTGGAAGGAACTGTCTGGTTTGGGTCTGCTAATGAGTCTATATAAAGTAAACACAGTTAACCCTTTCCCTCATATAGACTCATTTTAACCCTTTCCCTCATATAGACTCATTTTAACCCTTTCCCTCATATAGACTCATTTTAACCCTTTCCCTCATATAGACTCATTTTAACCCTTTCCCTCATATAGACTCATTTTGACCCTTTCCCTCATATAGACTCATTTTGACCCTTTCCCTCATATAGACTCATTTTGACCCTTTCCCTCATATAGATCTTACCTTCCCTCATTAATCATTTTAACCCTTTCCCTCATATAGACTCATTTTGACGCACTCAATAGGTACCACATAAAGCCTGATCTGCAGAAAGCCAAACTCAAACCTTACCAAATCTAATTGTAAAATCCTAATTTCCAGACCACTGAGGAGCAGCGAACAGCATAAAACCTGATCAGCCTGCGAGTTACTCGCAGGCTGATCTGGTTTTATGCTGTTCGCATAGGTCTTTTCATGGTGTCCTCTATGAGGGAAAGGGTTAAAGATGACTGTGACTACATAAGAAATTGTAGCGTAATTTCTGTAGATGTTTCTCCCTATGACATGACTCAAACTGTCTCCATGTCATTTTATCACAGGAAATGTATGATATAACATATATACAAACAATAAGATCTTGATGTTATATAATGGATCTCTAAGACGCGTGGAAACTACGTTCTGGGAGTTGTAAATAAAAAAAGTCTTCATTTGCTATTATAGTCTTCATTTATTCAAATTTAACATTTTTAGGGGAAACAATACATCAAAGTAAAGAACATATATGTTGTATGCATGTATATGTTTATAACAAGCATGCATTGCATTTTAATCATAAAATAACAAGAGTTGAGTTTTATAGAGCAATAATTAGATTATCGATGTCTTTATTAAAGAATATATGTCAACAAATATAAATAAACGTAAACAAAACAACAAATATAGTTTTTTACATCAGCTCTTCAGCATCATTAAAACTATATGTGTAACAACCATATAATATAAACTCTGTTAAACTTAAAGAAACAAATAACACATTATAGTACATTTATGATAATAGATTACCGGTATACGTCACATTATTATGTAAATTTATTATGAAACAGGAAAAAATATTACATAAACTTAAAGAGATAGCTAAAACAGTTTATCTGTTCATAGTTCCATAGCTTATTCGACCAAAAATATCACATGACTAATTAATAGCAAACATTGATGAATCACTTTCTTTGCACATTTTCTATACGTGTCTTTTTTTTTTTTTTTTTTTTTTTAATGCATCTAAATCTACTAATAATAAGAGCGCAAAATCACAGTCCGTTAAACAATTGACGAAGGTCAAGGGTCATTCAATCATTCAATATCCCTGTTGCGTATTCAGCCCATCTGAAAAACAAGAAAAAACATATGCATCAAGTAAAGACCAATATACTTAAACTAGACACAAATTTGCACAACCCTTTATCAATCAACTGACCCCGTCTCCACCTTAGTTATCCTCAGATGGAAGCATTTCTTAATCCAAATATTTACGATGTTCCCACTATATTTTCAACGTACAATAATGGGTAGCAATTAGTACAAAATCTGATCATCCCGTGCAAGTTGATCTAGATTTTTAGTGGTCGCAAAGAAATAAAAATAAGTTCCCCGCTTCAATTTTAGATGGAAATGATAATCAACCCACCGTAAAGAAATGGCGATAAAAAATTAGACCACCACCCAAATCATGACGGAAATAAGAATTGGTCGATTACTAAAATATGTCATAGAGAGTTATTCCATCAATAAAGTCTATTACCTTGAACATACGTCACCACTTAAATGTGGGTTGAAAATAGGAAATACTCATGATGGAAGTATATTAAATTAGTCATCTACTATATTTATAATTAAATAAACACTCAAATCCATGAATGGAAATGGAACTAATTAGCAAACAATAAACATTGTAATTACTAATACTTACCTCTTGACAGAGAGTACAGCTGCATCCGGACAGGATAGGTATACCCACATATTTCACTCCATTCGGACAGGTCATTGTGAAGTTCTGGAACTCACCAGTGGTTATACCATTGCAGCATTTACAATCGGAAAGCTGAAAGATGCACAAAACAGTTGAAAATCTATGATATTCCCAATCACAGTATACTCCAAAACAACTCACAATTTGTTAAAGGTAAAGTCCCTGAAATGGTTCCGCTACGTCTTGGACCACTTAACCTCTACCAAGATAACCAACGTACCCTCATGAAACATTAGGAAACATTGGTTATCTCCGTAAAAGGCCATGAGGTCCGAAATGTAGCGGAACAATTACAGGGATATTACCTTAAGTTACACAAAGAGCTAGTCTGCCAATCAGTATAAAGCAAATTCAGTTAAATATCTTTTAAAACATCGGGAAGAGCATAAAAGATTAAATATCTGTATAAAATTGTTGACAAAACTTAAAAGCATATATATACATATACGTAGGTTTACGTTACACTTCGGAGTGAAATGGTATATTGTTTCTAAGAACTAAACATGTAGTTCACTTAACGGTAGCTATGTGGTCAAGACAAATGGTAATAAACAATATGATTAAAATTTGTGTTGATTGTTAGCTGTACTAAGCTGTTCACTCCCTTTCAGATCATCAACTGTATAAATGTTTTTACCTTAATATTGAAACTACCCACAAATCAAAAGGCACCATATACCGCTACTAGTTATAATCAAATACTATATGTTTGATTTTAACTTATTAGTTCAATGGTTTGCTTAACACAATCGTATTAAGTGTTTAACATAAGACTTTTAACTTTGATATTGATATGTGTTACATAAGAAAGTGTAAAACAACTGCAAATTTATTTTTAAATTTGTTTCGTCCAACCAAATGTAACACTAAGTTTCGCCCTAAATACATCATAATGAATATGCAATCTATTCAACATTATTCAGCTTCCCCTTAAAAATATAAGGACAGCTGGGGAAATTAACACTTACTGTATGTGAAAGTGGTTCCTCCTCTCCAAAGATAAACAACTGCGGCTTATCATTGGATGTACCACACGTACCAGAGCAAGTCATATACTCAATAATATCAGATACGCAATCACCGGATTTGAAAATCTCGCGTTTCTCCGTCAGGGAACATGTCGTCTTTATCGGCTTACACTGCGGACAACAGTTGCCCATTTCGTAAGATATCTCAGTCCCTTCCTGTGGAAATATATTTTCTGTTTTTACTGTTTTGATAATTAACTAAAATTGTCAGAAATTATCACATTTAACATTTATTGCCATAATTTGAGTTTGAATATTTCTAGCTCAAACTGGTTCGAGAGAGAGAGAGAGAGAGAATATTTTCAATTTAATCTTCATTTATTACCGATGGATTTTCCCTTATCATCGATAATGATCCTTTCACTTATTCTAAACTGCAGAAGCTATATGGCTGTGAAATTGCATTTGAGGACATAAAATACCATTTTTTATTATTCAATTTCCAACCTTCTAATAAAAAAATTCTTCTAGAAATGTCAAAAAGTTATTTAATTAGACCTTTCTGTGTGAAAGTAAAAATCTAAGACTCGCCATAGATCATTATTTTCCAATAAGTTCTTATATCGTCAACTGTTCACAAACAACACAAAATCAAACCCACTTTTTATTTAACTAAAGAAAAAAAGTATATATGAAAATATTGGAAAAAATTCAACCTATGATATTGAACAATATTAGTTGTTTATATCACAATATATCTATGTCACGGTACTGATAACTCAGAATGGGTGAGAATCATGAGTAAGCGGCCTGGTAGCTCAGTCAGTAGAGTCCTGTAAGTGAAAGGCCTCGGGTTCGAGTCCCGGTCAGGCTGCATAGTTTTTTCACCCTGTGACATCTATATTATTAGTAAACTCTCCGTAAGATCATTAACAGGACCGTTTATTGAATGGCTTGAAATGATGCATCAAAATGCCTCATAATATTCTTGTTTCCTTAATAAATGGCCTCTTTCACAAAAAAAAAAACACCTAATAATGATCACCATATAATTTTACATTGTTCAAATTTCGTCCACGTGTTGGAAAGAAAACCAACACTTGTTGAACTATCATCATTTGATTTTCAAGATAGGTAGATGAGGATTGGGTGGAAATTTTATTAAAGGTCTACAATTCGTTTATTCTAAGTTGAAATATAGAGGTACAGTTAAATATCGTTACCTCACACTCTATGACAGGTATCGGGCCGCATTCCAACTTTCCGTCGATACACTGGCATGTTGTACACGTGTCACCGTTGTCCCATACTCACCAGACTGTAAAATAAATCGTGAACTAAAGTATGTGCAATTATTGTATAATTACATGGTTTGCAACTGTTCTGAGTTCAAAATTCGAGATTTTCCCGTGTATCGGTGCTATACACTGGGGTTGTAAAAGAAGCAAGGGATCTATTTGTAATATTAGCTAGGGTATAGCAGCCGGACTCCCTTTTATCCAACCACTGTTTCTTCCGATGCTGTTTCTTTAGCAAAATAAAATAAAAACCCATTTATGGGTTTTCATTGGCCGCAAGGTCTAAAAATATGGCCATAATAATCTGATTGCCAACCATTACAACAGAAGAAGATGCGCATCTTGTAGTTTTTCTTCCATATGCAATAAAGGGACAAATCAAAGCGCTCAATGCGCTGAGAGACGGCAGCCGGATGAAAAAAGCTGTGATTCTTAATTATTGATACAATAGAGGAAAAAGCCACATGACGCAAAAACTCCACGCACTCTCCTGCAACTATAGTCGGTAGTAAGACAATCGAATTCGCACTCTGTTGGTTACAAAACAATCCGGAATTAGGGTCATGAACCTGACTGTATGAACTTCAGAAGTAGGCTATTCCCTAGGACCCGATTATATACACTATCTACTGTGAACTTAGATACTTGAATGATTGTTTCTATTTCGAAGTTAAGAAATGCTCTGGGAAAAACCTAACTCGCTTTCATGCAAAATTACGCGTGAACTACTTTAGGTTTATTACAGACATTCGAAGCGCTTTCTTTCTTTTTACAGGAGTTGATCTTCAAGTATGTAAAATGGGTTGCTGTTAGGATTTATAAGTGTCACGGATATTTACAGAGGAAAATAACACATTTACAAACAAAAGCACGTGAATAGTGCTTACGGTATGAATAAAAGGTCTGCGTAACATATTCCATTCTTTTTCGTATGTGCAGAATCGAATTGCGTGGATCCGCACTAAGCGCGGAGAGGTACAGTTAAACTTGTCATGAAAAATATGCAAATTAGCAAGGTCAGCCATGCCTGGTAAGCATTTGTAGCTACTAAAGACGGCAGCAAGTTTTCTTTTAGCACTATTGAATATGATTATTTTTCACACAGTCATACCATAAAATCTGCTCTGTAAACAGGAATTTGCGGGTTCGATTCCCAGCCGTGCCATACCAAAGTACTGGTCTATCTACCTTGTTATTGGCGCTCAGCAAACAAGGGTATTGCCCAGCGTCAGGAAAGTGTGGTATAATGCCACTTGTAACACGGCCTGGGTAGTTTTCTATAGAAAAGTACCAATGTTTAATTTGGATCCGATACAGCACACTTTTTAGTGGGCGGAGTTTCCACTAATGAAAAACCGGTAAGTTATCGAGATAACCGCAAAGTAATGGCGGACAATGCAGTTATCCAGATAACCGCACAGTAATGGCGGACACTCGGTTTTACAATGGTGGCACGACCTTTAAGGTAGTCCTTAGTATCACTGAGTGAGATGAATCCAAATGAACCCTCTCCTCTACTTGCTTTTTTTGTTAAGGTTATAAGAATTTATAAAAGTGAAGTAGAAACTAGCAATATAGCCATACAGCATGGTGCATAAGGTCATAATATTACGCTGTCACAAGTAACATATTTTGCCTCAATTCGGACGAGAAAAAAGTATGTTTTTCTTCATCAATTTTTATGGGATAAAGCGCATGCGAAGCGGAAAATGGTGCTCTATACATATGATTCTTTTGTCAGAACAAAACATTCAGAGTTTATCATCATTCATCATCATCGATGACAAGTTAACTTGTGATAAGAAAAGATTTTCCACACTGTCGTTCACATCCATGGTCAAACGCGAAACCTAAAAACTTAAAACATACTATCAGCACCAATTCTCTCCTTCTCTATTCAAAGGTACTTGTCTATTTGTACGGAAGGCACCAAAATGTGATGGTTTGTTTCGAAAGTTATATGATTGGCTAAGGGGAAACTTTCCATCACTGACTGGTCATTTTCACGGGGTTTCTCTTTGATAACTAACTTGATATTCAACATCTTGGATCATCTGCATAATAAAGTCATGAGACCGTAGTACCGCATTTGGCCATGCTATAGGTCATATTTTGCAGTGGCTTCACTTCACACGACCTTTAAGGTGGTCCTTAGTATCACTGAGTGAGATGAATCCAAATGAACCCTCTCCTCTACTTGCTTTTTTGTTAAGGTTATAAGAATTTATAAAAGTGAAGTAGAAACTAGCAATATAGCCATACAACATGGTGCATAAGGTCATAATATTACGCTGTCACAAGTAACATATTTTGCCTCAATTCGGACGAGAAAAAAGTATGTTTTCCTTCATCAATTTTTATGGGATAAAGCGCATGCGAAGCGGAAAATGGTGCTCTATACATATGATTCTTTTGTCAGAACAAAACATTCAGAGTTTATCATCATTCATCATCATCGATGACAAGTTAACTTGTGATAAGAAAAGATTTTCCACACTGTCGTTCACATCCATGGTCAAACGCGAAACCTAAAAACTTAAAACATACTATCAGCACCAATTCTGTCCTTCTCTATTCAAAGGTACTTGTCTATTTGTACGGAAGGCACCAAAATGTGATGGTTTGTTTCGAAAGTTATATGATTGGCTAAGGGGAAACTTTCCATCACTGACTGGTCATTTTCACGGGGTTTCTCTTTGATAACTAACTTGAAATTCAACATCTTGGATCATCTGCATAATAAAGTCATGAGACCGTAGTACCGCATTTGGCCATGCTATAGGTCATATTTTGCAGTGGCTTCACTCGTGATTTTGAAGGGGGCCTCCGTGGCCGAGAGGGTGAAGTCGCTGATTTTAACACTCACTCAGCCCCTCACCGCGTGGGTTCGAATCCCTGCATGGTCATTCGGATTTTCATGTGAGGAAGCCTTCCATCTGGTTGCGGTAGGTCGGGGGTTCTACCCGGATGCCTCCGTGCATTCGGGGTCTTCCTCCACCTGTAATTAGCTGGACGTCGCTTTATGACTGAAATACTGTCGAAGCGACGGTAAACTCAAATAGTCAAGTCTAGTCGTGATCTTGATTAACCCGCCCACATACATTCATGTACATGTATTTGTGCGGTTCATCAAGCCCATCTCACGAAGCCATGCATATATATTACTTGTCTGTAGCTTGGTATCGCAGGAAGACAACCTCATGTAGACATAAGTGTCCCTAAATGACAGGAATACTGTAAGAAGGACGTTAAATCAACTTAATTTTAAGGTATTTCTTTTCTTTCATATATATCTGATTATAAATACTATACATGCACGATGTTCTTATATGTCAAAAGTTGACTATAGAAATTAAGGTTTTGTATTGTCATACATTATTTTGTGAAAATAATACATACGTTTAATTTTTTAATTTTTTTTTTTAATTTTTTCCCTGTATTGTCATACATTATTTTGAAAAATTTTTCCATCCACCTCACAATAATGGCATTCTTTCAGCTCAACGCACTCGCCATCTTTATCAAACATGTCATCTGGACAACGGCATCCCGGAGAAAAGGTTTCTTCACAGTTTTCTTCCGCTACCAAATCGTGACATGATATATCGTAACACAGACTGTGATTGGTGAATATCCGTGGAATTTGGCACTCTGAGGAGAAAAAGTGACTTACAAATCTGTCAAAGCCTTACAAAGTTATTGTTATACGTATCAAAATTTATATCTAATCAAACAATACCAGCGTTTGATGATGAAATAGAATGCGTGATTATTGCCCAGCCCGGCTTTCCAGGGTAATATAAAGAAATAATTAGCGTTACTGAATGAAATGATCATAATAACTATTAAACAGATAAAATAAGTCCATAACATTCCACACTAGTTTTTAATAACATTTTGAGAGACTGCAAGGACAAGAAATTGTGTTAAGGTAACCCATCCGTCATTGAATTATAATCATGCTCATTCAAATGCTTAAAATAACATCAGTGCAGATGAAAGCATCCATTGACTTGGATTTCTTTAATTTTTTTTAGCCTATGAAGGCTTGTATTAACTTTAAAATTGACAATATTATTTAATGGACCATGGTCTCAATTTAATGATGGGTGGATTACCGTAAAACTTTAATAAAGAAGCGTGTTTTAATTTGTTACTGCAAATCAAGCAATGCTTTGCTACAGAATACAATTGTCATTGATTCTCTAATTCTGAATCTGGGAAATACCTGTCTCAGGTGATTTTTATTTTGCTCACCCCGAACAAAGCTGGACTGACTACATGCATGCACTCTAGTGCAAATATATAACAGCCAGATTATAAGAACGTATAATTCATAATAAACCTATGGTAACCATAAATTGGCCAGAGGGTCAAGATGGCCCTGAATCGCTCATCTGAGAACGATGGTTGCTTAAGAAATGAAGATGCTAGAGTGTAAACAAAGTGAAATCTGGCTCTTTTTATAGTGAAAAGGCCATAACTCCTAAATAAACTAGCCAACCTTAAATTGGAGATTAAAATGATTGTTTAAAAAATGATGATGCTAAAGTGTAAACAAAGTGAAATCTGGCATTTTTTTAAATATTAAATGGGACATAATTCCTGCCCTAATTGACCGATCTCAGTCATAATCGAACTCAATCGAGACATTATGGTTATAAACATTGTCATAAAGTTTGAAGATGATTGATTAAGAAATGAAAGCACTACAGTGTAAACACTAAAATGTTGACGATGCACAACGCACACCGCACGACGGACACTCACGGGTTCACAAAAGCTCACCCTGAGCTATGCTCAGGTGAGCTAATTAAGGGACGGTAGAAAGAGATAAGCTTACTGTATTAAGAAAAAGGTGACCAGAAATATTTCTACAGGACACAGATTTCACTACCCTAAAATATTCTCACTAAGACCCAGACTTTTCACTATGAACCTTAGACATTTTCACTAAGACCCTAAGACATTTTCAGTAAGTTAGAGGCTATAAATTTACAACATCTCTTTGAATTCCAAAACAATTCTTTTAGGGCTATGCGTGCAAAAAATACTATATTGTCATTTATTTTTCAAAAGGCAATAGCTCTGCATGGTTTCCACGAAGTCTCAACCAATATCAAAGAAAGGTGAATATATCTAAAGTTTCTGTGATCTTGTTCAGAAACATAAAGAAATGGGTTCAGTGATGACGGGCATGGTTAAAACTATGTCCCCACTAAGTGGCTGGGGCAAAACAAAATTACTATTGATATCTCCGTGCATAGGTGCTTACCACAGTCTTGATGATAGCATTCCTGAGTGTCTGTTTCGGATAGGTAGGATGGACACGTTTCACCCAGACTGCCCGGATTTGTCACATTACGCGTGCGGCGCTGTGTTCCAGGTCCGCAAGACGCAGAACAGCCAGTCCACGAGGTCCATTCAGAGGCATTACAGACTGAAAATGCCCACATTAGACATTCATTATAATTACCATAAACTGAAATTGATATTTTTTATTTCTTAATGTTACTGTTGCCATCATACATTATTGACTAACGTAAGAAAATAATAACGATCATTTTAAGGTAAAGTCCCTGTCATGGTTCTGCTACATTTCGGACCTCATGGCCGTTCACGGATATAACCAAGCTTTCCTAATATTTCATTAGGGTACCTTGGTTACCTTGGTAGAGGTTAAATAGTACAAGACATAGAGAAACCATTACAGGGACTTTACCTTAGGCTACTTACCATCACCGGGGCATGGTTCGTTTGCTGTGCAATTCTCTATCTGAAAATCTTCCCTATAGTTACAATCAGGGTTTTCATAGTCGGATGTAAGTATAAAGTCCCGGGTCCTGTTTCTGGTTCCAAACCCACAGTCTGGATAACACGAGCTCCACTGGCCCCAACTTGTCATTTCACAGCCTGGAATTATTACCATCATTTTAAAGTAATAATACTTAATGATAAATTTACAAAATATATACAACCACGAATTCTTTTCAAATATGTTTTAATATTTTCTTGAATACAAATCAGGTGTAATGCTTTTATGCGTTTTTTTGTTAAATAAATCAAATACCATAAAAAATGCAATTTGCAATATCAGAACAAAATTGAAATATAATGAACATACAAGATACATCGTTGCATTCATCAAAGTCTATGTAGTAGCCTTCACACACAGTGCCACCACACGTTGGTCTGGGATTATCACATAGACGTGTCCTGGTTGTTTCTCCTTTACCACAAGATCGTGAGCAAGCTGACCATTCCGACCAATCTGAGAAGCCGCCATCCACTGTAGATATATTGCAATAATTTAGAAGTTGAATTTCCTTGTTAATTAAGTTATTTAGTGGGTTTTTTCTTTACTTATATTTACGTCCAATCATAGACACCTTTTTAGCACGTGACCATACAATGTATTTTTGTATCTGGAAGCACGCGCGTATAAAATCATGTCACGTTGAACCTAAGATAAAGAACTTGAAAAAATAAGTGCCTGTGAACTGAACAGTTATTTGTAATTTTTATATAACTGTAAGAAAACAGGATGGCGAAAAATAGGTATAGAATAAAAAAAGTCGCTTAACATTGTTCTGTCCAGCGGCTCGTTCATAACGATGTTTAAGCTTTGTAACAGTCCAAATATATGCATTTTTGTACAGAACAATGATAAGTGGCCTTATAATGATATGTCAAAGATAAATATTCATCTATAATTTATAAATTGTTAAACTGATATTATCAGCAATAAACGTCACTTAAAGATAGAGAATTCGCCGCTAAATCGTCTCAACACAATAATTAATATATGAAAAAAAGTCAAATGCAAAGTCATTAAGACCGTATGAGTGTGCCTTACATTGGTAGTTCTTCAGATATTCAACTTATACCCAAATGCCCTTTGTGAAAAGGTTTCATAACATTTGAAACTCTTTATAATTCGTCCGAGAGAGAAACAACGTGTCTTTCACTTCTGAGGCGGCCTTCTTTCAATTCATTTGTGTGCAAAACTGGATTGCTGTCAACTGAAGACTACTCAAGATATTGAACTTCTTGTAAAAAAACAACAACAGACATACAGTAAAAATGTCTAAGTGTAGAAGGAGTAATAACTTTTGAAAACTTTAGAAAGAGAGATAAACATTTCACTGGTGATGGATATTTTAATAATAATGCCATTTTATGTTCCTAAAATGTTGTTCACAACTTGTAAAGCACAATAACAGATCGGTGCCTTTTACTGGTGATGACCACCTTGCTAATGGATGTGTGTAAAAAGTTTCAACACTGTAACCTTCGTAAGATACTGAACAGGATGGGAGAGGGTGAGCAAAGACAAGTCACATGATTCTAATGTAGCCCCGCCCCTTTCGTTTTGTGATGCGGAGCATAGTAAAGTACTACACGTATGTAATGTCACGCCTCCATTGAACAATAAAATCATACTATGTGGTAACTTCATAAGTGATATTGACTTGAATTAATTAAATTTCGTTTGCAACTCATTTTGTAATATTTTTTTCAAAACTTAAAATTCTAAAGTTTTAGAATGTAAGTCTAACATAATTTCCTTAGGTAATTAACTATCATATACCAGAATACACCGACCCAATTCTTGGAGCAATATCAAACAAATGAATAAAGTAGGAGAGTGGGTTGCCATGACAACCATATGTTATATATATATTTTACAAATGTCATTTTCATAGAAAATAATGTATGAAATCTCTACTTATTAAAGTACTAACCTTCTTCATTTGGTAACAATGTTAAAACAAAAATAAGAAGACTGTATTTTTATGTATTTGGATATCCCAAATTTTTAGGTTGATGAGAATGGCTTCTGTCGCCTTATTGTCTACCACAACAGCACATGCTGCACCTGGGGATGACATTGCTTGACAACTGGCAGCTCAAAGCAGCAGAGTTTACCCTTTACCTCATGAATATTTATGTTCAAATTTATGACTTGATGAATATTAATCAACTTTAAATGGTATTTAAAAAAAAACAAAAAACAAACAAAAAAACAACAAAAAAAACAAACTTTAAATGGTATATGAAACAATGGATTTGTCTTTGCTCTGCAGACTGTGTAGAATCTGAGCAACAATGTTGTATCAGCTAACAGAGGAGACCCTGATCAAACGTCTCCTTTCTGGAGTAGATTATGTCCGCCTATGTTTGCCAATGCGCCAGTATATGCTCATGTGAGGCAAAGGAACAATGAACAGTTCAAATACATTATAATGTGCTAAATATTCAAGCAAATTCCAGCAATAAACAGTTTAGACCTTTAATTTCTTTATCATTTGAGTTAAAACTGTATAAATTATAAATTATAATATCTAGTTCTGGATCCCCAAGACATCGTTATATAGGTCATATATTGGTAAACTTACCTATAGCATCAGACTTTGGTATGCAGACGGTCTTATTTTCAGCAGACGCGCAGTAACTATAAAGGTGAAATTGTGATTAACAAGATAGTTGCATGTTTATTGTACAGAAAATCCTTTATATTTTAGTTAAACTTTTTTTGTTTTAAGGTGTTTAAACATTCATTCATTATTTAGTATGCTGAATAGGTAATAATTAGTAATGCAACTTTTGATCTTAGCTTTTCTATGAAAAGAGTGATACATTTACTTGGTTTTGTTTTCATTGTTATCATTGTTAATGAATATAAATTATATAATTGGCTTAAAATATCGAAATTATCGAATTTGTAAAAAATAATTAGAGCCGATAAGCAGATCAGAGAAATAAATAAAAACACAGAAATATCTTATTACGAGATCAAACCTGACATGCATTTCACAAAACATCTGAAACTATGATTTTTGAAAATCTAGAAAGACCATATTTTATACATAAACAAATTTGGATGCATACTGGTTTAGCATATTCTTAAAGAACTTGGTCAGAACATCGTCTTTTGGTCTGGCTATGCAATCAGCCTATCCCGGTTTGAATAAATGGTATACATCATTGCTACTTTTATGATTTACATTTGCACTATATTTGCTTTATAAAAATGTGACGACCATTTATTGAAAAATATTCAAAGCTAGCTAATAAAAAAATAAAAACTGCTAGTTACTGAAAAATTACTTAGGCTTCAGGGGCAAGTGAACGAACGATCTCACCAAAGTGGTACGGGTTGACTTGGGGTTAACATGTATATTGTCTAGTACTTGCTAATGACAGATTGTAGGCCTTCAACAATTATGATACAACGCATTGGCAGCTATAACCTCTGCTTCCTGACTGATGCATATGGCTTCTTGCACGTTGTCGCCTATCAGAACTGGCCTTGACAGCAGTGTTTCATAAAGGTTTTAGAATTAATTAAAAACATAAACTTAAGGCATTGTGATTCTAAAATTCATTTCTTAAATATACCTTTCAACCATTGAATCGAGATCAATGACGACGAACTCAAAAGACAAACTACATACATTTTGTTTGATTTTTTTTTTTTTGAAAATCTTAAAAGAAGAAGTTAATACGGGGTTGATGACTTTCATCAGGAATAGAACTGGCAAATTAAAGTGCCGCAAATTATTCACCACTACACATGTTTATTGACACTGCAGGTATATATATGAAATGTGCATATTAGACGCATGAGTGTTGCTTCTTGAAACGCTGGTCAGGAAACAGAAAACAGGGGAAAATCTCACCATTCTTCACATGTACAGTTAGACATCAGGTCACCGACGTAGAAGCCTTCTCCAAAACTCCAGCAGTCAGGTGGACAATCTTCCATCTGGCAGGAGACAGTTTCCTCATCGTTGACCACATCACATCCAGGGCCATACAACTCCCTGCAATAAGCCAAATTATTACTAACGTATAGGGTGCTTTGAACTATTAAAAAAAGTCTAAACGGACGATCGAAAACCCTTCCATATACAATGTTAAAATGAATTTGGATCGGACCCTGCTTAAATGTAATTGCATTAACCACAACGCTTGCCTGACAAGTTATTTTGAAAGGGATGCTGTTTGTTAAAAGTTTTTAAGTCCTACATTTGGTAAGATTCTTGGTTTGCTTGTTAATTGTTGTTCACAGATGCTTTCTTTGTATTTTAACCTCTTTAACAGATAAACACCGTTGTCTAGTGGTGACGTACATGCAGATCCAAAGGCTGTAAGTACAATTCCTGTGGTGAGGCAAGAAATATTGATGAACTTCCATGTGCACCGTACTAAGATTTCTTGGAAGAACTTATCGTAGCTTGACCCTGACTTTGTGCATAAGTATACATGAGCACTACATTAACAAATCAATCAACTTAAAAAAGACATAATTGTGTTTAATTAAAAGCCATTTTTGTAGTAGATAAAACTCATAATGGTAGTTCCAGAGTAAGCTGTCATAATTAAAATTACATGCACAAAAAAAAGAAAGAAAAAAAAACTGCAAAAATAATATAAGGTTACATAAATGTCACAATTCAAGTTGCGGGGGGATGAAAACAAATTAGTATTATTTTCAAATATTACATACTAACATTTACCGGGACAACCACATTGTTTATACATGCAGTATATTGTAATTAAATACATGGTCACCTTCTTAAGGTTTCATATAAAACATAGAATTGACATATTTCATGACAATATATTTATTGTTTGTCTGCATTAATCCGTTAAACTTAAGAACACTTGGTGTATGATAGTTATTTATTTATAATAATATGAAGACATCAAACATTAAGTCGATTGATCATCTTGTGACACATTTCAACAAAATAATTTGTTAATTTTATGATTTTGTAATATACATGCAATACCGATTTACAATAACATCTCATAATAATATACTTATATAATACTTTTGTTAATGTTTTTAGAATATTATTCACTATGTCTCATGTCGTTGAAAGCCAAAACTTCAATTTATTCAAATCCAGTAACAACATTTGTTAATATTTCTATACGAAATTCTTATTTAATCTGGTTTAAATAACAAAATCGTGCCATATATGAAATCTTATATCTATTCATAAGTATTTTACACAAAAGTTTAGCATAAAATTAGGTAATAGCTTTACATGTGTAAATAATTGATTGTGATTTCGTGTAGATGATAACATTTTATATCTTATGACATATGATACGATTTGTCATTCATGAGTCTGTTGATTGTGCTTTTGTTTATATGATAACATTTTTTTTTATCTTATGACATATGACACGATGCGTCATTCACGAGTCTGTTGATTGTGCTTTCGTGTAGATGATACATACCTGTTCCTGAATTTTATACCAGCGCCACACGTGACTGAGCAACTTGACCACGTGGACCATTCATTCGTTTCTTCGCAACCTGCAACGATTCACCGATCATTCATATGCTGTCAAACGCTTTAAAAACGCATCTCATTTTAAATGAGTCAATTTCAATGAAATTTGACATCAAGCATTCATACTTTGCTTGTTATTGCTGTTGATTTAATGGAGAAATTAAAAATCTGTGCATATATATCGCATCTAAAAGTGCGATAGCCTGATAAAGAAAAGTCAATTACGAGCGTAGCTACCACTAGCGACAAGACAATCCTTACACCTACGCCCCATTGACAAGACACAATTTGATGTTTGCTGTTGTGGAATTTGTCGTGGAATAAACTTTCTCCATTAAATAGCATTGTATGAATGTGTGTTGTCAAACGTCCTTAAAACTGAATCTCGTAAAAATACTTTTATATTAATTAATAAGAGGTGCGTTTATAAAGCGTTTGAGTGTATTATTCTATCATACACCTAACAGATTCCACATAAATGACGTTACTGCATTCGTTTACTAATATTTAAACATATATTGTTATATGAAGTTTTGTGATTGGTTCATTATGCATTAAAAGACGCATCATCATAGTTGTAGGTTTCAAATGACCCTGGTTTCATCCATTACCTCAATCTGATTTTTTTTCTCAAATTCAAGTCTCATATTCACTATGATTATACTGTTGAAAAAAATAAATCCAGGATACGCTATTGTGGTCAAGAAAAAGATTTTACAAACTATGGCGAAATCAACTATTACTAACTAAAGGAGGAATTTAAATGTTAACTACAACTGGGAAGGCTTACAACTGAGACAGCAAAAACAATGTATCTATTGTAAACAAAACTTACAGTCTTCACGTAGTGTGCACTTTCTCTGATAATCGTGGCACATACTGGAATACATGGTTTAGTAATCATTAGTGAATTTTTGAGACAAATTTTGCAAATGATCTGAATGAGTAAAACAAGAGACGTGCAAAAAATAAAACATGCAACAACAACAGTGGTTAAAACACCGGATTTTCTATTTGGCAGTTTTGTGTAGTTGATGGAACAGTGTCTATTGTAACATTTTTTGACCTTCAGTCTCTACGTGACCTTCACCATAGTGGTAAGACCTTGGGTCATAAGCCTGCACATTGTATCGACATGCTGAACAAATGAAGTTATTTGAAAGTAATTCAAGGCATGGCAAAATTATGGTCCGGACGGATAGAGTTGACTCCGTCCTGTCACTTCCGCTTCCGCTCGCCGACCTTCAATACATTACAAAATTGTTTGAAAGTATTTTTACCAGTAAATGACATTAGTGTTGCCATTTTATCTAAGCCCTCAAACCAGAATTATTGTATATCACTTAATGTATTTTGTACCAGATACTGGCATTTTTATTGAAGTTATTTAAATAGGCTGAGTCTAGCACAGGTAAAAACAAGCTCGACAACCAAATTAAAACCCTCCATCATTTTCATGGATGATAAGGCTCCTCCTTAAAGCTTCTCGTTCACAGATGGTCATTGGCAAAGAATTTGATTTTAAAATATCTGTGTTTATCAAGTCTATCCATGCCCATGAACAGACGCATTATCATCCAATGTAAGATTCCGTGATTGTGAAATAATAACACTTAACGACTGCGCTATTGCTTCAGGGATACCATACTCTATGTTTAACCAGAACTAAAGTGGTAGCCCTCCCCCTCTCCCCGCAAAATATGACCTACACGAGCCTAGTGTATTTGCCAGAAAACAAAGGCCGCACCAAGATTAACGAGGGAAAGTATTTCTACATCTCTATCGAGAGCAAGGTGCTTTAATCGTAATAAACATAATACTTTCACCTCCATCAACGCCGCATATTTTTTTTTTTTTTTGGAAGCTGTTTTTTATTTCTTGTAATTGAGGCAAGTCAGTCAGTTTTTTTAATCATGGGTGACATTTTCCCCATCAGATGACAAAACAGCGAATACATAATCAAATATACATTTGCGAAGAAGGGGATTTTAGTACCTCTTAGATGTAGTGATGTAAATTGTCCCTGATAATAATGAATTTTTCAGGTATGTTGAAATTAAATCACCAGATTAACTAGTATTTACACTGGGATACCACTGTGAGCATTGGATGATCTGGTTTACACAAAATGGCTTTTTATCACCCTTGGTCATTTTTAAATATTATCAATGTTGTGATTGCACCAAAATATAATCTTTTCTCAACAGCGTTACTTTTACAACTTTTAAATGCAGATTTTATACAAAGCACATGTAATGTCAGCCTTGTCTTGTCATGGTTAAGATCTCAAAACTGTTTAACTAAACAGTCACAAAAATGCTATGGTTAACATTTAACAAAGATTATTGTACAAGAAATAATATTAGTAGTACAAAGGGTAGACACTAACCAATCCTGACAAGGTCCAGCTGGCATATCATCGCCGATTTCGTACGAATTTCCTTCGTCGTCAAAACATGGACAACTGTAATCATCAATGCACAGTCCATCGGGATGTCGTTTCATTCCCTCCGGACATTCGCATCCTTCGACACACTCTTCTTGATCAAGGGGATAATGCGGCAATCGGTAGAGGAGGCAGATATCGCTACTGGCGTTGTAACAGTCAGTCTTCAGCTCTGGCGCCGTGCAATTGTTGCAATCTGGAATTTATAACAAGGTTTAGCAGTTCTACGAAACAAATATCTAATTATTATTTTATTATTAACAAATTAATACCTCAGCTCAACCTATGACACGTGTTTTATAGATGTATCGGTATGTATTTCACTCTGACGATGGTGATCAAAACATAGTGTTATTTTATTTGCAATGGTCTAATTATACATTATATGGAGACCCACTTGATAATGTATAATTAATTCCAAAACTGTATGAAAAGGTTCGGGTGGTGAAAGACGGCTATGTCCTAGAATAGAAATTAAAGCTTTTTGGATCTATCAACATGTTTTCATCATGATTTTTTTAAGGAAATGACCAAAATTAAAAACAACAATAGCATCAACAACAATAATAACAACAATAAAACATGATATATGATTATATGATTAACAAAGAGGATATATTAATTAAAAATAAAAGATCTATTAATCATAAAGTATTTAATACACACCTGAATAAAATTAATGTTTTATAGTTAATGATCAGCAATAACAAGATGATCAGGGTGGGGGGATTATGATAGATGGTATACTTGTTTTATTATCATCTAAATGTTTTAAAGATCCCAGCTATCAAGGTCCATAAATACTAGACATTATGTGTGGTCTAATGAGAGGCTGACACAGGCTAATTTCACAATTTTATCACCCAATCGAGAAAATCTCAATAAGCTTTAAACTTTCGATTTTTTTATCCTATTTTGCATTATATGTATGTGGATTTTATTATTGTCGAATATGATCAATACAATAACGTTTAAACTAACTAACAAGCAGACTACCAATGTTTATAAGTTTCGTGCAAAGATCTTAAGGGGTAAACCTAGGGGACCGCCCCCCCTGAGATTTTTGTAAAAACAAGGCATTCACTGTTTAATCATTGATCTAGAGACGATTACTTGGGTCCGCACCATACCATCCCCCCACGTCTCCATGAAAATTTGGAAATACAGTAGTATCCCTATTCAAAAGCCTTTATCCAGAAGTGACTGTTTCCCCTCTCCCCACCCCTTGCCTAACTATAACAAAAATGACGAGTTTCTTACATATGGGTTGTGTCCCTTTCTGAGATTTATTGCTGTATTCACGAACGCTAGATTTGTTTTGAAAATCTATGCATATAAAGGGGCATGGAATGGTCCTATGAAATATTCGTGAAACAAAGCATACATGTACTCATTCAATGTACATGTACATGTACTTTCAAAGTTGAACACCAGTACTGAAAATGTGTTGTGAAGATCATACCAACAAATGCTCGAAACATTTTGTCTGAAAACGCATAGCATTATCTCTAGTAATTATACAGAAAACTGCCGCAGTCAGAGTTCTTCCAAGGGTCACAGCCGGTATTCAGTGCGCAGTGGAATGCACTCTTGGCCAACGACAGCTTGAATGACGACACGATATTCCTAGTCATAGTCGACTTTATTCCATCAAGGAACTCCTTTTTCAATTTAAAGACCTGCTGTTGAAAACTGTAAGTAACCCATCAATGAGAGATTTATGTCAGCAGTTCAGTAGCTCAGGGGTCCCGTGTTCGAGTCCCGGTATAAAAATGTTCTTAGTTACTTATATAGATCTATATGCTCTGTATTTTATTTTTCAGAAATAAATAACAAAAGACCACAATATCAAAATTTCCTGGTTTAAAACATTTTTCCAAGGAAACTTAAAATTGGTATGATTTTTTTCTTTGGGTAATATAATACCTTGACAAGTGTCCGAGCAATCATCAAAGTCAACAAGATTTTCGCATCCATCACCAGTCCTATTTCTGGACATATAACCGGCAGAACATCCGGTGCATTCACACTCTGACCAGCTACTCCAAGTATAGCATTCCGGTGGTGTTGCTAGTAAATAAAGGGAACATAGCAAATATATACAGAGTTATGTGGGAGCGACACACCAAGAACGTACCGAGTGCACCGCAGTACAAATCGATCGTACCTTGGTATATCTAACAAATAATAAATGATATTGGGGCGATAAAAAGCTAAGGTCCATATACCCTCCGAGGTCTGTCAGAACAGGCAAACTTGCATGTCGCCCAAAATGCTATATATTATTTGTAAAATAACAGCGAATCTTTACTTTACTTTCAATTTTGATTTACTTAACATTTTCAATATGTATATAGGATATGACATGAAATGTTATTTCATATCAAATTTTATTAAACGAGTACCTGAAAACGTTATTAAGCTCGTCGATTGTAATTTCATATCAAATTTTACTAAAATAGTTCTTTCTTGAGAGCCCCTGTCATAAACTCGCATAATAGCATTTTCATGAATTCGTATTTTTTCATATTCAGATTCTTTTCATCATATGACCTAAAATTATAACAACAAAAAATAAATGAACGGACTGTGAACGACTCAAACTATCTAATTTTACACCAAGAAAGCAAAAGCTGAAAACAACGAGTTAGTGTGTGTATTTCTTACACATTATAAATATAGAAGTAAATAAAACATGTGTAAAGTCAAAACTAAATGCATCAAATACATTTAATCCAGCTGTTTGAGTTCAACACAATATGCATATAGACTACACGCGCGTAATAATGAATATTCATATACAAATTAATGACGATGAATATTAAATTACTGAAACTTTAAATAGTAAATGAAAGAATGCGTTTGTCTTTCCTGTGTATACAGAGTAAGATCTGGGCTATAATAACGTAAAATCACACAGAGGTGACCCAGATAAAATATGCTGTCTGATCTGGGTATATTCTGTTTGCCAATACCTCAAAATAAGTCTATATGAGGTAAAAGATTGATATCATTGACTAGACCATACACAAATAAAACATGACAAAATTATCATGATTGCAATGATTTATAACAAACAGACAGGCATAGTGATACCTATATATGAAATAATTATGTTTTTGTTGTGTTTATTTTTGGCGGGGCCATGGGGTAAATCTGAAATGAATATATGGAATGCCTCTGCTGTCTGCTGCAGCCGGTTTTGACGATGTACAGCAAAGTTCACAGTATGTATAGATGAAAATACAGTATGCAAAGGTATTATGCCCAAAATGGAGCATGCAATTTTTATTTTATTATGCGCACGTAAAAATGCAGTATACAAAGCGAAAACATCATTATATAAAGGTCATATTTCACTATACAGAATGAATATACCACCAGATATGTGTACTCTGCTTAATGTATAGGCCTACAGAAGAAGATTGATATACCACTACAGCTCTATGGAAAAGAAGATTAATTCTAGCCTAGTGTTCCGTTAAAAAATATCCAAAAGAAATAAGAAGATTGTGTTAGACAAACTGTGTTCGATGAAACAAGAAATATCTTTTTTAAAAGGTAAAGTCCCTGCATGGTTCCGCTACATTTCGGACCTCATGGCCTTTCACGGAGATAACCAAGGTTTCCTAATGTTTTATTATCTTGGTAGAGGTTAAGTAGTCCAAGACATAGCCGAACCATTACAGGGACTTTACCTTAAAAAGATATGATGCGGCGTGGATTGGAAGTCTTGGAGAAAGTATTCGGAAGAGTAAACTTCATTTTGATAAAACGCAATGTCTTTCAATCATGCAGAGACGATGAAACACGCGATAAGTTACTTACTGCAGGTATTTATAACGTTCGGTCAACAACAAGTCTCAAAGTGATCAAAGAGAAGTGTTTTGATAAAATAACCTTATATTTATCAAAGAAACTGTAATTCAGTCAGAATACTTTATACAAACTTCGTGAATACGAAGTATGTTTCAGCTAATTGATATTTCAACAAATATTGGTGCGCAACCATTTTCCGTGAGTATAGGGATATCTACCAATGGATATCGTTAAAATACTCATTCGGCAGCGTCTTACGTCATCATTCCTAACTAGATCAAAGACTGCTACACCGAAAATCAACATAAAAAAGCCCTCTAAGAACAAATGAAATCTTGTGTTAAGTTTCTAGTTTCAAAACTACATTCAGCTCTTTGGTGCAGTCATTGAATTCATAGCAACAGTTATTCATTTTCAGACAGTCCACCGATAGGTAACTTAACAAAGAATAAGTTATTCATATCAATTTTAATATGATTCTTTGTATGTAGTTTAAATAGAAAAAATGTTACATACTTGGACATGGGCTGACGTTGCACGGAATGGTTTCGGACTTTTCCTCTTCTGGACACTCTAGATAGTCTCCAACGACATCTCGTCTCCGCTTTGTGTATCCGTTGCCACATGTTGCGGTACAGGAACTCCAAGAACTCCATGATTCATACATGCATTCTAAAAATAGATCGATAACACGAGCTCATTTCCAAAACGAATGATTATACACACTATATATATATATATATATATATATATTTTATTACATCGTATTTTAGGTCTTAAAGGCATAAATCTAGATACTTTGGTTTTTATAAGAAATGCTGTGTAAATACTGTGAAAATCTATTGTATAAAAGATCCTTGGTTTATAAGACTGTGATCAGTTCTATATAGGACTGATTTATAAATACAATGCAAATCATCCGAGCCATCGGGAATGATTTATTTCACTTGTACAAATTTGTTTAAAACACTGTATATGAGACCTACCGATAAACCTAGATACTGTGATATGCAGGACTATATATGATGCCTTAACTTGGATACCATGGTATATAGGACTGCTATGTAAATACAGTGCAAATCCATTATAACACTGTATTTGAGGTCTTAACCTAGATACTGTGGTATTTAGGTCTGTATTTAAGTTTAAACTTGGGTACCATAGTAAGACTATGTAAAAACAGTCACTGTGTAGTTCCATGGTTATCCACAGTAGTTTAAGTCTAAACCTAGATAAAGCGATATTTAGGTCAGTAATAAGGTCCATGCCATATCTATATTACAATAATAAACAATTCATATATTTGTGGTCTATAGCTTGAAATATTCAATACTGGCATTCACATTATACTGAAGCGCGATGTAATGGACCTATAACTGTATTAACCTTGCAGGTGGATATCATGCTTCTATATGTAAACGCCCCATTTACACCAAATACAAACTTAGATCAAACAAGAAGGTCATTTATTTTCGTGGGTGATTAATTTCGTTGATTATGTGGATGACCTTTTTCAAAACTGTTCATCTGATAGACCTAATGTTTTTTTGAACATGAATTCACGAATATATGTACCAACGAAACTGACTTGATTAAAGATTCCACGAAATTTAATGTCAAGGAAAACTTATGATTTTACAGTGCACTAAAAACCCCAGTCTCTCTGAGATACTGATGAGTGATAGTAAATCTTTTAGATTACCTACAGCCTTATTGGGCCTTATATTGGTTGCATTGATAATTTTCATGTTATAAATGGTAGTGAAATAATACCTCATGCCATTCCTCAGGCAACTGGCGATTTGTTTTGGAAAACCGTAAAACTTTAGACGGATCTGGCTTAACAATGGCTAAACTTAAGGTAAAGTCCCTGTAATGGTACCGCTATGTCTTGGACCACTTAACCTCTACCAAGATAACCAAGGTACCCTAATGAAACATTAGGAAACCCTGGCTATCTCCGTGAAAGGTCATGAGGTCCTAAATGCAGCGGAACCACTACAGGGACTTTACCTTAATGTAAAATGGCATATCTTAGTGGTTAATGTATCAATTATTAAAACTATATGTATGAGAATACATGGAAGAAACTGTGATATAATACACTAGCACTTGAAATATGAATTTCCGATCAATGTTTACAGAAATGTTTATGGTATTTCGAGCAGATCAGATGTGAGAAATAATGCATTTTGAGCAGAGCAAATATGAGAAACAAGAGCTCCGCGTATCGGAGCATTATACGCAGGAAGTATGTGCTGTCGAAAGATGCACAAAGTGAAAATGTGAGAGGATTCAGTGGGAAAAAAAAGTACTATAAACTTTTTCTCCTTTCATATTTTCATTCTTTTAAAGTTTCATCAAATTCAGCTAAGAAGTATGAAGAAATTGCTGAAGTGCTAAAATCAATAGGGGTCATCTACTGGCAATGGCCGACTTCCCTCGTAAGTATGAGGACTGCAGGCCAAATGGGTCTTTAGAAATTGAGTGGATAAGGTTTTCATGTTGAAGGTCACTGTGACCTGGACCTTTGATTGACCTCAAAATCTCTAGGAGTCGTGTAATGGCCAAGACCAACTCCCTACTAAGTATGAAGGCAGCGCTCCTAATAGTTATCAAGTGAGAGGACACTGATATATCTAACGGACGGACAGACGGATGGATGTGCCAAGGAATGGAAACAAGGGGCCAATCCATATGTTATTTTCTTTTGTTGTATAGAGGGCCACGGCTCGTTACTCTAATGTTACATTTGGGTGTATAAAAATCATATCATATCAAACAAAAGAAAAAAACAACTAGAACACGTTATTTATCGAATAAGGATTTTACACTAGGTGTCACTGTGACCTTGATCATAGGAGTCATTTATGGGACAAGAGCAATGTCCCTACCAAGTATCACAAACTTAGGCTTATTCATTCTAAAGTTATTGAAAGGACAATAATTTTACAATAAGTGTAGCTGTGACCGTGACGTTTGACCTAATGACCTCAAAATCAATAGGGTTCATCAGCTGGTCATGACCAACCTTCCGACTAAGTATGAAAAAAACACACCTAATAGTTATCAAGTTATTGAGCAGACATCGATGTGGCTAACGGACAGATAGACAGACGAACGGACAGACGGCCAAGCGCCGTACATAAATAAGGCATTTCGAGCAGAG
>CM037789.1:55504763-55525624 GCA_021229015.1 Solen grandis | reverse complement strand
CAGAAATTGTCATTTGCATATATGCTTATATAGAACATATAGTAAAATTAATTGTGGTCTTAGTCCACATTGACCGGTCATTTTGAAATTCTTAATTTAAAGATAATGTTCAGAATGGTACAAATCCTAGTTTACCTCTTATTTAGAGCAGACCACGAGTATCACAAAAACAGGAGAAAATAAAACGTGTCTTTCATCCATGTTTTATAAATAAAGATCACCATATATAAAACTACAAGGTTACCAACTTCAGAAGAATGAGGGAGGGCACCCATCGGGAATAAGAATCAACAAATCAATGAAAATACGCCCATCGATAATATTTGAGAGTTCCTACTGTCAGCGGAAAACTTTCCGTCATAACTGTTAGTTTAGTTTAATCATATTTTTTTTTGCAATCATACATACATAAATACATACAATGTTTATATGAAATTAAAGATTTAACTAATAATACAATATTGTATTGATATTGAATTGCAAAAGGATCGGGCCACAATTATAACAACATTAGCGGTCGGCCCCCTCCTAATAAATTAAATTGAATCAAAGTGGACTATTTTGAATAGTATTAATTTATTCATGTGACTAAACATTTTGTTAATAACTACTAATTACAATTTACACAAAAAGAATAATAAAGAAATTTCACTGATTAAATCTAATTGAAAAAAGGAGAGAAGGAAGGAGATAATATAGAAAAAAGAAAAAACAACAACACAACAATTAGGCTAATATATAAAAAAAATAGAGAAAAAAAATATTTTATGGAAAATAAATAATACAAAAAAGGATTGCTGATGCTGATTTCCTTACAACACTATTTAGCTATAGAAGCCGCCTGAAATACTATTACCCCAGACATATTCAGAACAAAATACAATTCGTAAGTACAACATGAGGGCAAATAATTAAATACATGTATCGTTCTTTCTACCTATGATCATCAATATAATAAGCATCAATAATTCATAGAAATGAACAAAAAAAGAGGAAATCAAGTTTCAAGTTTTACAAATATTAACCTTTGAGGTGTGTATATAGATTATATATTAGTTGTTAAATCTTTTAGTTGACTTTATGAATTGATGAACATGATGAAAGACAATAGTGTTTTCTTTTCTATTCCAAATAGTAGTTTGGTTACACTAAGTGGATGAAAACTACGTGTATCCATAAATAATTTACGCCCTTGGCTGTTGTACCGAAGACAGCGAAAAAAAAATCTCAGCATCTTCATTTAAGTATCCACAATCGCATCTAGGGTTATCACGTAAATGATTAAGAGACAAATCTTCATTTAGATTACTACAGCTGTTTCTTATTCGCGCATGATGAATCTGTTAAAATCTGGAACCAGTTATACAATAGGGAGGAAAATCGTATGGTTTGAATATCGTTTTTATTTTATTTTTTTAATGATAGAAATGAATGCACTTCTCGGATGTTAAGATCCCGTTCATTCCAAAGTTTTATCGATGAAGGAATAACTGATTTTGAATAAATTTCTATTCGAGATGCCACCGAAGCGTAATTTTCTTGATTACGTAATTGGTAGTTATTAGACTGAAAAATCCTACTAGGATATAGTTCTGATAAATAGGCAGGTAATTCTCCGTTTTTATGTTTAAATACTAGAATTAACTTATGAGTTTTTCTACGATCTGCAAGGACAGACAGACAGACAGACAGATATCATTTATTCACTCAAGTACAATTGTACAATATGAGGATTTTCCATTATAGCGAATATAAACAATATAGTTTCCAGTAGTAAACATACAAATAAGTGCAAAATTCTGCTCAATATCAAACATCTATATGACATACAGAAAGGAGCATATGATTTACATGTATTCATGTATATATGTATGTATATTCATATTCTTTTGGTTTAAATTTGTTAAGACTTGATGGGGGAATTCATGTGGATACAATTTTTGAACAATCTAAGCATACATTAAGAAATAAACACATGAACATGTTTAAAAGAATTTACAGATGAGCTGTTACAATGAGATATTGACATTCAACATAAACTTGAGATGGCCCCTTGAATAAAAAATCGTTAGCACGTGTGTCTATATATAGATCAAGACCTTGGATAAAAGTATGCATTTAACTCATACTTCACACTTTAACTTGCCATTTACATTAAAATTATTTCATAAGATGTGAAACAAAGATTTCAAGTGCTGGGCAATTTAGGAAGTATAATAAGAATATACACTTGAATAGCAACTTTGGTATATGTATAAATAGGACCTATTTACGGAATCACTCAGCTGTTTGTTTATTTTGGTTTGAGCACATGTGTAATCCATTCAAAAAAAACAACAAAAAAAAAAAACATAACTGTGACGCTGGAGATTTCGTATTTGGATATCGTATTTTGAAGCAATGTTGTGTACATTTGGATTTATTTGACTACATAGGTAAGCAGTCAGCTTTTTATTTCTATAACTGACTATATGTTATGGTAGATATACTAATAGTATCCAGTTCAGAATTTCGCTAAAACTATACGAATAAATTTACAGAGATTCTGGAGCTTTGTTCCGTTCGATTCATTCATGATGTTTGCAAAACTGTGATCACAATCTACTAAGCTAAACCCATTTAGGTACTTGACACGTTGATCACGGAAAAAACTACAATTGAAAATATAGTGTCTTTCTGTACCAGGGGAATCACTTGTACACAGAGGACAAGTTCTATCTAAAAAAGCAGTACCATCATAACGTCCCGTCTCCGACGGGAGTTTTGTGTTACACGTTCTGAATTTAAAGAGTGTTAGATAGTCATTGCGTGGGATTAGGTTAAGGTAGTTTTCGTAACTTAGTGATGTTTTAAAGCTGTTATATGTACGACCTTCTTTGATCGTGTCATGATAAGAGTAAGTTTAATACGCGAAGGAGTACTTTTATTGACGGAAGTATTTTGGTTGATCCTAAGTCCGACCTGCCAACAGAGTTTAGAATGTCTTTAATTTTATGTAGCCATTTAAAATTTTGATCTGGATGATTAAGCATATATTGATACAGAATATATGAGAGTTTACTTCGTTTTCCGAGCAAAAGTCTAGTCCAAAAAGATACCATCCTTGTTTTAACTATAATTTCTACAGGATATCTGCCGAATTCCCCTAATAACATATATTTTGGAGTACTTTTCCTGGCATATGTGATTCGTCTTAAAAAAGTGTAATGGATTTTCTCAAGTAGATCTAAATTTTCATACCCAAATATTTCAGACCCGTAAGTTAAGATAGGCAATATAGTATGGTCGAACAGTTTTAGCGTAAGATCAAGTGGCAGGTCTGCATTGTTACATCTTGAATACAATAGATGAAGAGCTTTATTGGCTTGTTGCGAGACATGTTTCCGAGCATTTAAAAAGGATCCGTTGCTGGTAAAAGTCATCCCAAGATAGTGATAACAATCTTCAATAGCTATGATCTGGTTACCTAATGTAAAATTAAACCTGTTTTTTGCGTTTCTGCTCCCGAAAACAACTATTTTAGTCTTTTCGGTATTAACTTTGAGTTTCCATTCATTACAATAAGAATTAAATAAAGATAAGCATTTTTTGAAAATCTTCAGCTGACTCAGACATTATAATTGTATCGTTGCAAAAAGCATCTTTTAAGTCTACACCTTTAACATTATTTGAAATAAGATATGACTCAAGGTCATTTAAATAAATTGAAAAAAGTATCGAACTCAAATTTTCTCCCTGGCGTACACCTATTTCAGAGTTGAAGAAAAGAGATTTTTCTTCTGAACTTACTACACAAGACTTTATATTGTTGTACATGTTAAGTATTACTCGAAAAAATTTACCATTTATGCAGTGTTGGAGTAATTTATGCCATAAACCATAGCGCCAAATTGTATCAAAACATTTCGAAAAATCTATAAACCCGCAGAAAAGTTTTTGTTTACGCTTTTTTAAAATCTCAATTAATGCATGCAATGTGAATAAGTGATCAGAGCACGAGTAACCACTCCTAAAGCCTGCTTGTGATTCATTTAAGAGTTGGAATTCATCCATGTAATCATTAAGCCTTGCATTGAGGACTGAAGTAAATAATTTACCCAGACATGATAATATTGTAATTGCCTGTAAGAATTGGTGTTCTTGGGTCACCCTTATTTTTATAAATTGGGTATATCCAACCTTCTAGCCAAACAGGCGGTACATGCCCGTATTCAAGAATATTATTGAATAAACTTTCATAAATAGGTAAAAGCATATGTTTTGTACTCTTAATATACTCATTTAATATATTGTCAGTAGGGCTCGAGGCCTTGCCATTATTTAATTTATTTATACATTTTAAAATTTCCGCTTGTGTTATGGCCTTATTTATGTACAGGTTAGAATTTTCTAGAAATGTTTGATCTAAGGTAATATCTTCTATATCAATATGTGGGTTACTATTTACATTCTTGAAATGCTCATAGAATTCACTGATTGTGGGCGACGGTTTATTGCTTGACCTAGGCTTAAGCTTTTTTTAAGAAATTCCAATAAAGCTTTGGGTTTTTAGATTGCATTTTTCTTAGTTTATTTGAATTATTAAATTTAAATTTATTTATGTAATAGTTCATTATTCTTTTATATTGCTTACTCGCGTTTTTCAAACGCAACTTGTTATCGCTCGTTTTGTTTATGTTATAACGGATTTTAGCATCATGATAATTCTTAGTTTTTATTATCATTTGCATTCTGTGTACAAGTTAAGGTACATAGTTGCTTTATATATGAAAAAGTTAAGTTTGCTGGCCTGTCATTTATACTGCGGCTTGGCCTTTTGGTTTTTTTTTTTTTTTTCCCCTTTAACTTTAAAGTCAGTTAAAAGTGTTAGTGCATCCGCACTAGCCATGAGGTAATCAATAATCGATTTATCCCTAAAAGTTAAGTTTGCTGGCCTGTCATTTATACTGCGGCCATTTGCAATAAAAATATTATTACTTCTGCAAAGTTCGATCAACTGTATTCCATGATTATTAGTTATTTTGTCATTTGACAATCGCCGCGTAGGTATTGAGAATTCCTCCAGCACTTTATATTTATCAAAGGAAGAGACAAATTCGTCATCTATGTTAAAATGCTCATTCAAAAAGGAATCAGATGGAATAAAATCGGGCAGTTCTGCAACACGTGAGTTCAGATCACCTGCTAGAAATACATACTTGTTAAGGCTATATTTTGAAATTATTTCATTCTCAAAAATACTATATTCTAGATCATTAAAAAATCTTGAGCCTGCCGGCGGCAGGTAAGTTATGCCTAATATAACATTCTCGTTTAGGTTAAATAAATTTTTATCCAGGGTAAACCCAAGAATATAGTCAGTGTTATTTTTGATAGGTTTAACAAATTGACTGAGGTTTTCTTTAACGTAAAGCCCAATTCCACCCGATTTCCTCAAATAGGGTTGGCTACGATTTTTGCAAAAATATACAAAGTTTTCAATGTCGACAATATCAGAATCATTAATATGGGTTTCTTGCAGACATACAAAATCATGTAAATTAATATACTCAACAAATTCAGGGTACTGAAGACGTTTTTTCAACCCATTTACATTAAGAGAAACAAACTTCAAGTCATTTACACTAGATCTTGGAGACGAATTCCCCCTATTGTCCTACTGATTTGCATTGGTTTGTGAGTGAATCTCTGTAGGCTGAACTTGGTTATTGTTACTAAAGTCAGAATCCCATGGGCGGGATATACTGTTCCGATGGGTTGGACCTGGTGTACTAGCACGACTCGGTGGCTGACGTGATACACGACCCTGTGTTGTAGAACGAGGTGGAGAAGCAGATTGCCCACGTTTGAGATGCCCCCTCTGAGCCGGTGAATCATTACGGCGGTCAGCACGCACCTGTTGATCACGTGATTGCAAATGTGTAGCCTCTTGGTCCATTGGTTCGCTCTGATTGGTTGGAACAGTTGAGCGTAAGTTCCCACGCTGTGTATTATCATGCGGTTCATTCATGGTCTGGTGGCTTTGTTTACTACAATCAGCTGATTTACTACGATCAGCTGATTTCCTAGTCGGATTTAACACTCGGTCCCAGTCTGGGAATCTGTCAATGATAACTTCACCGTCCTTGATGATTTTCGCCGGGAATGCTAGAATAACTTTACTATTTTCAGATCTTCTACGCAGAGTTTTGTAAGTCGGCCAAAGTTCTTTCCTAGCTGATGCGATTACTCTCGGTAAATCTTTGTTTATGCTATAATCTTGCCCCTTTAGCAAGTACGCATTGCGAAGTATTTCCTGGACGTCAGTGTAGTTAGCGAATGTTACAAATATGGAGCGTTTTTTTGGAAACCCAACCTATTTCTTTTAGTAATCTTATAATGGAAACAGATCTTGATTTTTTTCTAGAGTTTCCTTTTCATTACTGTACAACTATCCCATAGAATAGAAACATATTCCAAAATACGTCGAAGGTATGCAATATATATTTGATTCAAAGATTTTCTTTTAAGTTTGAAATTGAGTGTACGCATTGAGCCCAATATTTTCGAAGCAGAAGAAGTTATTTTTAAGATATGTGAATGCCATGAACCATCGGAGCTCAAAGAAATTTTGGTTGAGGTAAAAATTTTGATATTTTCAAAAGGTCGTGGTTTAAAGTATATTCGATATGACATAATGTTTTATATCATTTGAGCTTACCGCAAGGGAACTACCATCTGCAAACAATCTGGTTATGCTAGAAAGGGAATCAGCTATATCATTTACATAGACTAAAAATATAAGAGGTCCTAGTACTGATCCCTGAGGCACACCGGCATTAATAATTGTTTCATTTGAAAATTCAGTACCTACAAACACTCTTTGTTTTCTATTATGGTTGACTAACCAGTTTTCGAGGTATAACAAGTTTTCGGGGTATTTTACTTTTACACCGTTTGCGCGTGAGAACGTGATATGACGAGTTGTTTTCGCTGTCCCATATGATGAAAACAAATGTCAACCATGCTCTAATATTCAAATTAAGACATCATGTGACTTCTTGTGTAAATTCTGGACAATGTTTAAGATGCACGTCCATTTCATTAAAATCTTGAACTCGTATTTGAATAGCTATTTTGTAGATCAAACTTGTCTGAATTATTCAAATTTACATATTTTCAAACAAAAATCCATTTTGTAGTTTTTATTTAAGTTAATACAACTTATAGGTTTAGTATTTTGCACAAAAAGCAAACTAAATGTCATCAATTACCCGGATAATAAGTCACATGATGGCTTAATTTGAATAAAAAAATGGCGGATATTTGCTATGAATTTTTAAGGGGTTAGAAAATAGCTTGTTCGAGAAGCTTTTTAAGGTGTGTAAAGTATATGTTTTGTGATGTATATGTGTAAAAATGTTTCAATTATCCATATGTGTCATCAATGGTAACTATCATTAAGTTTAAAACGAAAAAAATGATCGTCGAGCGGGGTGGGTGTAAGGTCAGCAGTTTTCCCGGATAAAATTGCAACTTTTTTCCGACCGTGGATGCCAATCAGAAAAAAAAAATCAGATCAGCATCTCAGACGAAATAAAGGCTCTATAAATATCAAATAATATCAGCATTAATTCCCTGAAATGGAATTTTGATGCATACTTAACTAACAGAGTATGTTGAGCTTAATTTGAAAATACCCCGAAAACTTGTTAGTAACTTTTTATGTCATCACCGTTGACCTAGACATTCCAATGAACGCTGCTCTGTTTTGATAGAGATGAATTTAAGATCGCAAATGTGTACAGGGAGTGACAAAATTTATTGTTGCACCCCTTTATTCTAATTAAATGAAAATTTTAAAGATATTTGATATGCAAATATAGATCGATCTCGTTAGTACCCCGAAAACATGTTAGACCATCATACTAAGATATCTAGATAACCAATTAATTATTTGACCGGAGAAACCTTATTGCTTTAGTTTAAAAATGAAACCCTTGTGCCAGACTCGGTCAAATGCTTTGCTTATGTCACAAAAAACAATACAGGTAATTTTTTATCGTTGAATGCTTTACAAATTTGATTATAAATATCAATTAACTGATAAACTGTGGAGTGACCAGGTAAATAACCTGACTGGTATTTGTAAATTAACTTATTTTCAAGTAAGAAATTGTACATATTGTAATGCGCTGGCATTCCAGCGTTCTCTTGTCATTATTTATTTCTAAACTTTGTTATTGTAACCTTCATAGAAGTTCATCTTTTAAGAATTATTTTCTCTTTGGTTACATTCCCCCACATTTAACTTTGTGCATCTTTCGTCAAGTTTGTTTACTTTTTGTCAATTTACTTCCGGCGGCCATCTTGGATGCTGTGTCGCACTGATTCATGGGATATTTGCCATGGTTACAGTGTAGTGGTTTTATTAAATATAAGCTTCTGAATAGACCAATTGTTTATCTTATTGATTTTTAGAGTGATCATCAGTAATTCTATTGTTTATTGGTAAGTTATTGTTAATTATACATTTCAAGTGTAGGATTCGAGAGTATTCGGCTTTCTTCATTGTTTTGATGATTTAGCGCACATATTTCTGTGTGCACAGTTGTGCACTTTCACTGTTGCGCGGTTTAACATTAAAAGCGCACTTATTTATATGCGCGTTGCTGCACTTTATATAGTGGAACGCAGCTGAGTTCGGGGACTCCACGCCTGACTCTCTTAAGGTACATGCCACTATCTTTAAGTTATTTTTCTATTAATTACATTTGGTTACTTTAAGTATTTATTTATTTAAGTAAGCTCTACACTCATGTTATAGTATATTTTCTTCCATTTTTAGTGAGAAATAAGTAGTTATATGAGGAATTGATCCGTTATGAGGACTTAAGCTCTATTTTATCATCAGCATGTGATAAAAGACTGTCTTTATATATTTAAGACTTATTTAACATCCTTTCAGAACTTAGTATAGAATTCCTTGTTTGATGTCAATTTGTCTACTGTATGACATTTGGTGGTTGATATTTATATTTAGTGTCTACTCATGCATTAATATATCAGTTTCCCTTATATAGCAAGAGTACAGCAATAAAGCGAGGGAACTTTACCCTGTATTTATTGTTTGATTTCCACTACTATTTAAGCATTAAGTATTCAGCTTTTAAATAATTTGTTTATCCATTTAAACTTGTGGAGTCCATTTTATTTAAAACATAAAAAGGTCTTTAAGACATTGTCTACACATGCAAGTTGAATTCTTCAACTGCACAGCAGCACACATCACTGACTGAAAAGGTCATAACCACCATCAAGACAGGGATAGAGCACGCTACCAGCTCGTAACAATATATTTGAAAACTACTCTTTCCATAAGTTTACCAATGCAACTTATTAAAGAAACAGGTCTATAATTTGAAGGAATGGTTTTATCCCCCCTTTTAAATAGTGGCATAACATTGGCTTGCTTCCCTAGCTTAGGATACTTATTTTGTTGTATTTATTGAATAACACTGATAAAGGCTTACAAATAGTGTTTCGTGTCTCTTTAATAATCGGTGGCTAACTTCATCGGGTCCACATGCTTTGTTCGTTTTCAAGTTTGTTAGAACGTCATGTACATCTTGTTCAGAAATTGTGATACTTTCTAATCGCATATTAGTTCTAAAGTTAAAAACTGGTAGAGTAGCATTTGAATCATCCAGTGTAGAAATTTCGGTAAAATAATTATAAAAATATCCGCTTTATCTGTATCCGAAAATACTATGTTATTATAATTATTATTGTTCATAGTAGTAGTAGTGTTATTGGAAGTAGAAGTAGTAGTGGAAGTAGAAGTAGCAGTAGTAGTAGTAGTAGAAGTAGTCGAAGAAGTAGTAGAAGAAGTAGAAGTAGAAGAGGAAGTAGTAGCCAAAGGAAGTATTATTTCACAACCGCATTTATCTTTGACCAACATTTTAATTAACTTCCAATATTGCTTTGGATTGTTTGATTGTAAGTCACATAAATTAAATTCGAGATTATCGAAAAATACATTTTTAATATGCCTTTTTTTTATTAATTTTTTTTTTTTTTTTTTTTTTTTTAACAAAAAATTTTTTTTTTTATATTTATTAATTTACTCGTAAATGAATCATATTAGACATGTTATTAAGTAGCATGATATCTTTAAATTTGTGGGTATTTGTATTTAGATGATCTTCATTGATGTCACCGACTATTATTATTTCATTACATACATCTAAAGCTTTCTCTATGCATATGCCAATTTATTCCAAATTTCCAATTGGAGTAAAATTCTTATCTTAGTATAGATATTTTGATAAATATTGATACACTGTATATGTTGTCACAGCTTATCTATAACTGATAATTTACCTGTATCTTAAATTTATGAGTGTACTATACTAGCCATGTGTGGCATGGAATCCTCATGCATTTTGGTCCTGGGAGAGTATATAAGGCAGAGAAGAATGCTAGTCAGTGCTTTTTCACGGACATTCACAAGGTAGATTTTACCTTTTGTCAGAATAAGCCTCTCTTTACTTTTAGGCAGTTTAGGGGAATTATTTTATTTTGGCTGGGGATTTCTAAATTAAAACAGAAATTTATGATATGCATTTGTAAAACACAACTTTCAAAATTATAAGGCTTTTTAAACATAGCACAATCCTACTCTAGAATAGTACACAGATTTGCCCAGTTTGTACTTTGCTATTTAAACCCACTGACTTAAATGAATAGTACTGACAAAATAAAACGCTAAAGTTAAAAGATTTTTTTGTCTGTATTTAAATTGAATATTTGCAAACAAAATGAATCTGGGTTAGTAACCAGGAAATGTGAAGACTATGTAGTCAAAGTTTAGACATACAAACACAAATCCTGGTACAGTTTACTAGATACATAAGTAAGTAGACCACCAGAGTACATTGTATTATCTTTGCGATAAACGATGGCAAATCCATCGAGTTTTAAACATTCGTCTTGAATTGTTTGAGAAAGTTTAGTTTCTGTAAAACAATGGATGTCGTAATCTAAAAAGTTATTTTTAATAAAATCATATTTATTTCGTATGCTCCTTATATTTTGATGAAATATCGAGATAGAATTAGAAATAGTATTTACCTGCTCGGGCCCTGTGTTAGTTTCTATATCACCTGACATCATTAGTAGTTAAATTCTGTTTAATATATGTTGTTGTTGTATTGGAGTTTACCGTCGCTGCGATAGTATTTCAATCATATAGCGACGTCCAGCTAATTACAGGTGGAGGAAGACCCCGAGTACACAGAGATACCCGGGTAAAACCACCGACCTACCGCAAGCCAGCTGGAAGGCTTCCTCAAATGAAAAATCCAAAGTCCCTACCGGGATTCGAACCCACAGCGGTGAGGGGCTTAGAGATTTGTAGTCCACGACTGTAACCGCTCGGCCACGGCGGCCCCTTGTTTAATATAACACATACACACACATACACACACATATACATACATATACACACATACACGCATACATATATATTTCGTTCTCATTACAGTGTATATCATAACTATGTTATAATTTGTGTATTAAGATTTAATCCCTGTAAGACTAGATAATGCTAAAGTAAGCTCAAGAAAGCACACATTAATGCTTAATCAAATTCAATCAATGAGTTAATATCATTACTCTCAAGTCATTTGAGAGAATGTATATATATGAACAATAAAATTTTTTATTAATTTGAAATATTTAGAACTTTTGTGGGACATTTTTCATGCAGGATTTATCATAAATATCAAGAAATCTCGTCTGCTAAAGATCTCAAACAGGTGAAAATTGATTGTGGTTAGGTAACTATTCGTTGGATAGCTGCTGTATAAATGGACATTGTTTGTAAACAAGCAATTCAACTGTGATGACGGATCTTTTCAATGTCAATCATATCATGGATTGTTACCTTGATGTCGTCTGCATCAAAACATGAATCTTACACCCTGCAACCCATGTTTTTGACACAAGATTGTCTCTTTTGAGTTTTCGGGCCTCAAAACCCCAAAACTCTCTGTGAGGAGTCAAATTTTCCTGTACGAAGATCCCATTGCCTGGTTCTATAAATACAATCTCTGGTCCCAGAATTGGTAAACTTCACAATATTTTTGCGATCTTGGTTGTTTTTTGGTTTGTCTTTTCTGTGGCATTTGACGATGTCCGTCTCCTTTAGATCAATATTAACTCTCTGTGCATGGCTAATAATCTTACTGCGGACGTCTTCTTCGTTTTTTCCTGTATCACCAGGGATGTTAGACATGTATTAAGTTCATCCGGCGACCGTACTGTTCAATGTCATCATGATCAACCTTTATCTCGCGAGTTGTTCCTTTTAGGTCATTTATTTCAGTGTTTTGACTGACCACTTTTTTTTATTTAGTTGGGAAATTTCTTCCCTAAGAGTTTGATTTTCATTGTGTACTACTTCTTTAATGTCTCGTTTCATTTCATTGAACAATTCTTCACGGAGTGCCGTTTTATCTCACGTATCAGTGATGGGGCTAACCTAGCACTGAGTGCATCGATGTATCCTTTGCTAAATTTCATTTTAGCAGATGCCATGTCCGGAACTGGAGAAATCTCAACGACGGGGATGGGTCGGTAGACTGACTAGGGCCCGGGTGGGTGGGGTAGGTTGTAATGATTCTGTATCAGAGATTGAGTCGAAATAATCGGTTCCCTCACCCTCACTATCAGAATAAAAATCAGGAGCTGTGAATTGTTTGTATTTTATATGGGACGATTTACCCCCAGGAGACGATTTGTTCCGTTTTCTACCTTTAGTTGGTCTTCCCATCAGCGACAGTATTCAGATAAAACCACACAGATAGAAATTAATTGCAAGTTAATTCTTCAGGAATTGGTTGTCTATCGATCTTTACTAAGGGTACTTATCTACATGTCAGATGTATGTTGTCAATCTCAATCCTCAAAAATTATTGCTTTGTAGAGTAAAAATCTCCTTTTTTCGGTGACAAAAATCGCGCCACTCTGTTTTCCACTACCGGAAATATGAAACCAAATTGTTCACATGAAATAAATATATCATTATTTCTAATGCCTGAAATTTCATGATTTCTGCTCGAGATTTAGTTATTTTAACCGATTGGAACCTCGATCAACGGAAGAGAAACCAAAACGACATCTATGACGTCATCGCCCACGAAGGTCAACACAGACTGAGAAAAAGATGTTGCGATTGTATATGATACAGAACGGGAAGGTAAGAGTGTTCCGAAAATATTTGTAAATAAAATAACTTCGGAATATTCTTACCGTTCCCTTCTGTACATAAACAAATCGCAGGGCTGATCTCATAGATATCGTTTTGGGTTCACTTTCGTTGATCGAGGTTGGAATGGGGTTAAATCACTAAATCCCCACTCGAAATCTTGACATTTCAGACATCAGAAATAATTATATTTGTATTTCTTTTGAACATTTATGAAGGAAAATAATCCGTTGACAGTGGGAACTCGCCAATCTTACCGATGGGCACATTTTTCATAGATATTTTGACACCAATTCCTGATGGGTGTTCTTCAGTATCCTGCTTAAGTTGGTAACCTGGTTGTTTATTATGTATAGACTATCGTGATTTTTTTTTCTTCTTGATAAAGACAGGGTCCTGTCATCAAGTACCTGTGTGCAGGTCAACACAGTCGCTTTGCATTTCTCTGAACCTACTTCTTCACATAAATCTAGCTTACGTCAATCGTACTTGAATGCGTGATACACATCTTCTAAAAATAACAAAACATTAGTCCAACTGTTAGTCAATATATACGTAAATGCTTGAGACGATATATACATTGGCGTGTGATATATGCAAAAATCAGGCCCTGATGCAATTTTTTTTAATGGGGGTGCTCAAAATATGAATGTGATGTCAGTACTATGAGGGTCCGCGGGTATACTCCCCTGAAAAAAAAAGATGTATCTAGGATGCTAGTTGTTTTTAAGTAAGTTAAATTAATATATTGATCAAAAAATGATTTTATTATCGAAAATTTTGCATTAGTGTATTTTTTCTTCATTTTTATGTGTCCCCCCCCCCCCGCCCAATCAAATGTACATTTTTTTCTTCTGTTTTTACTAGACCCTCTTGTCATTGAACCGAGATGCTTTTATGGGTGACATATGACAACTCTGCTTGGAGATTGTTGTATTAGGCGGGCAGTTAACCTAACCATGGTTCTTTTAGATGACCAGAACTAGACTCCTATCCTCCGTAAGAATTTCCAGTACAAAAACAACAAACAACAACAACAACATGGTCGGTAGCCGGGGCTCGAACTCATAGCCCTCCAATCTAATTTATAGATCAGTGAAAATATTTTTTTTTCTGTATGATTTATACAGTGCCATTTATACGAATTTTATGACATAAGCTGCAAGGATATGTTGCGACTTCTGATCCTTGGAGACTTTTTATATTAAATCTCATTACAAACACACATACACACACATGAAAAGGTATAAACATGAAGGAAAAAAAACCTAATTGATAGCGTTATTATTTTCTTGGCTCAGTACAGTAATGGAATATTACATTACATTTTGGGGCTCTATTGAAATAGCATTATTGTATTATTTGGTTATATTCAGTTATTAAATTTTATTTTACATTGACATATCTATTATTGTCAATTTGTTGTTTTTGATATGACTCCTTAAGATTCAAATACATATATCAGTATTTATTTATAATCTATAAGAGAGAGAGAGAGAGAGAGAGAGAGAGAGAGAAAGAGCTTAAGCCGTCCATAAAATAAATGTTAAATAGGAATTTTCTTGTTACGACCGTGTTTATGTAGATCAAAATGTGTTATTACATTAGGTTTGATTTGATACTCGTTTATTAATTTTCCTATAATATGCATCATTAAATTCGACTACAATTCACACTAATCGCTCTCAGTGTATAAATTGATGTCTGCGACATGTATTCTCAGTAAAACCAAAAGCGGGTGACTGATTTAGATTACAGCAGACACAGTGCCGTTGCCAAGGTGATAGCGGAGATGAGTGACAGCGGATGCTCTCTCAGCAGGGGTCGGTCTGGACAGAGTCTCTTTGATACTGTATATTCAGAGACCCTGGTCCTGTTGACAGGTCATATGGAAAACTTTATGTTAGTAGGGGGCTCACAATGGGGATTTCCACTACTGACCACAATCATTTCCCCAATCAAGGCAATCTCTGTCACACAGAAAATCGTATATATATTGGGGTGTGATATTTGCAAATATACACTGTTTGGGAATTCTATCATGTCTTGAGAAATTCTACAATACACTGCATTGTTCTGTACATTATATACATTGTATATAATAGATTTATCACGAAGTCACGTGGCATCATAAAAAGCCACAGGAAAAAACCTTTTTTTTTTTAAATATATACATGTACTCGGAATATACACATATATGTTATTCTTTTCTTACTTACCGCAGCCATTACCACATTCTTCATCATCATCATCGCCATTATGTTTATTTGCATAGGCACAAACGGGCTTACATGCGTACGTTTACGTGAGGGGAGGAGGTTGGGCCTATAGGTTCAAGTGCACGGTTTCTTTTTTGCGGCTGAACTCGGCTAGGGAGACCCGCACTTTAAACGTATGCTCAAGCGGCGCTTTTTTACTATATACGGGCATCCAGCGGATTATACACAACTCCGGGTGACTAATTGGAATATACCGGAACTTACCCACTTCACACGCTTTTCTGATGTTTCTCACATTTGTCTTATGGCTTGTATAATGTTTGTAAATGTATGTTTCTTGTGTGAATGGCCGGAAGTTGCTGATGAACTCTTATGGCTTTAAGAAGTACTCCAATGAAAACTATAACTGAAATCGAAAACAGGTCAGTTCAGCTACGTTACCATAGGGAGAAAACGTGATCTTACAGCTGCGCTAAGAGATGGATGGACAACGAAAACAGTTAGGAATTTTTCTATTTGTTGCCTGTAAGTATATTATATACTGACCCTTTCTTCATCTTCTTTCTTCTCTCATTCTTTTAACACTTCAGTCCGATTTTCACTTTTATGGTAGGATTATTTTGGTGTTATTTCCCATTCTGAAACTTCTTTTCGAATCTTTAGCCTAAGCAAACACGAGTTTATTAAAAATATCCTCTATATATATGTTATATTATTTTTCCTTCGACCACTACAGCCATCATAATCATTATCATTATCATCATCAACAACGTCACCACCACCACTATCATCATCATCATCATCATCATTTTTGGCATTATCATCAACATCATATCCTCATGCTTTATCTACTGTTCATTTGTATATATCACATTAACTTCTTCCAGATCGACATGTGTATCTCATTCTAGCAATTAAGCTTTAGTAAACTAGACGATATATACTTGTATATACTCGGGGCTGGGAATCAATCCCCGTGTTCTCGGTATAATGGTGCTTATGACAGATGAGAAATAGTGGTCGATATTAATATGTAATAAACAGGAATATGTTTATATATGTAGTATTATACTGTTTTTCCTCGATCACCATAACTAACATTATCATCACCATCAACATCATAACCACCACAATCATCATAATAATCATTATCATTTATTGGCATTATCATCACCATCAACATCATAACCACCACAATCATCATAATAATCATTATCATTTTTTGGCATTATATAAAATTCATTATCTTCTGTCCAGTTGTATAAAGCACACGTAACCTCCTGCACATGAATCAATACGTGTTCATTTACCCTCTAAGCATTTATCATTACTTAAGCATTGCTTTAGAATGCACTGTATATATATATATATAACGTATATAAACGTACAGAGTATTTTGCCTTCCAGCTGGCTTGCGGTAGGTAGGTGGTTCTACCCGGGTACCTCTGTGTACTCGGGGTCTTCCTCCACCTGTAATTAGCTGGACGTCGCTATATGATTGAAATACTATCGCAGCGACGGTAAACCCCATACAAAAACAACAACAACAACAACAACAGAGTATGTTGTGAGATATTTTCTATTACGTATGGTCAAAGAAACAAACTATTTTTGTTTTAGTTTAGTTTTCTCATGCCAAAGCATGGAAAAAAAGAATGCATAGTACTTAATAAACATTGTAAAACTATAATAAACGAGACGTAGTGTCGATATCGATATATAGTAAATGCATATAACATAGTAAAAAAGTTACTTGTTTCCACTAACCTGACTGATCCAATTTATTTTGTACGGATTCTAAACTTTTTTCCCTAGCAATCGGGTTATCACGGTTGCGAAACGCTGTTTATCGTCACGTCCTTTAAAGTTAGAAAATAGAAAAGAATAACAACAACAACAGCAAAAACAACAACAACAAAAAACAACAACAAACAAACAACAAAACACACACACAACAAAATAAACCCCTTAAAATCAAAGCAGATTTTCTTTTCCGGTCTACTTAATCCCATTTTTTGAGATGCAAGTGGAAACAAACAACCAACTTTTTTTGGCTTATGTTAACACGTACTAGTATAGGATTAATGACCGTTATTTTAGGAATCAATAGGTGTCACAAGAAGAGAAAGATATCCTAAATATATGTATTTTTATAGCAAATTTTGATGTCTTAAACTAATATTTCATATTAAACAGTGTTTCTTTTAGACACAATCATTAAACGTTTAAAACATAAGACACAATGATGTTTATACAAGTAACAGAAATATTGTTTAATCCACATTTAATTAATAAAATTAATTTCTTAATTGTTTGAACCATTGTAAAGAGATGTTACCATACGTTCTAATATTATTCAGAAAATAATATATAAACCATTTTGCAGTTAGTGTCTTTTTCACATTACTGAAAAAAATATCGTGTTAACATTTTAAAGAAAGAAAAAGTTTTATTCAGTTTCATTTTACGGATGTCAACGGATACAAAATAAACGTAATATACTGTACGGTACATGTCATGAAAGTTAACAAGATTTCAGGAAATGAACCCAAGGTACATGTCATGTAAGTTACGGAAATGTAATATACTGTACGGTACATGTCATGTAAGTTACGGAAATGTAATATACTGTACGGTACATGTCATGTAAGTACGGAAATGTAATATACTGTACGGTACATGTCATGTAAGTTACGGAAATGTAATATACTGTACGGTACATGTCATGTAAGTTACGGAAATGTAATATACTGTACGGTACATGTCATGTAAGTTACGGAAATGTAATATACTGTACGGTACATGTCATGTAAGTTACGGAAATGTTCATCGATCTTTTTGACTATTCTTGTTCCCTTATATACATGTATTTATTATAAGATAAATCCTTTGCGAGACTTACGTATTTCTTAAAATAAGAATCTAGTTCATTGTTCTAACACCATTTTTTTCAGGCATAGCATGTGGAACAAATGGACAAAAACCGGAGATTGCATACGAGAAGAAACTTGGAGCGCGCGCAGAATTACCATGTAATTTCCAAAACGAGAAACCTTCTTCAACGGTACTGGACCATTTTGTTTCTGTTTTAGAAATTCATTGTAAGAATGATAAAAAAAATCTGTAACTATAAATAAGCAGAAAGTTTCATCCTATCGTGTGATGTGACGAACAAAGTTCTATTTTTTATTATTATCTGCGTATAAAATGATAGAAAAGCCACTGCAACCGAATCACAAAAAATGGGACACGTTATTTCAGATTTATTTTTCATATTTGTTCAATGTGCCCAAAAACTTTTTTAACTACTGAGAGCACAACGTGCTAAAGGTGATCTATTGTGATTACCCTGCGTCCGTCGTCAACATATTGCCTTAAACGACATCTCTGAAACCACAGGGTAAAAGTTGATGAAACTTGACATGAATGATCCTTGGTGGGTCCTTCACAAATGCGGCAGTCTTATAAACTAAACTTGTTCCATGCAGAACTCTGGTTGCCATGGTAATCAGCAGAATTTTACTTTCAAAACTTCGAAAATCAGAATTTGATTTTAATCAACACAAATGATCACCTTTAGTCCTCTACCATAATTGCCAAAATAAAGTCGTTCCCTTGAAAAATGAGGCCCTTATGGGGTTAGCTAGTTTCCATATATAACAGTTACTCCACATAGAAAATTTCGAAAAGCAATGGTCAGAATTTAATTCCAACTGATACAAAAGGTCACAACATAGCCCTTTATCATAATTCTAAAATAAATTTGCAATATCAAAATTCTTCTAAAAACCAATTATTGGACACAGATGGCTCTCTACCATAATATTTGGCCTCCAGTGGGTTGGCTAGTTTCCTTATGTACTATGTATAATAACAATAGAATTCTTTGTATATGAAATTTGATTCTAGATTGTACTGAAGGTAATCAGATAAACTCAAGTGGCCTGCATTATTGTATTTAGGCTGATGGTACTCTGATGAGCGTTCTAGGGTCATGATGGCCCTCTTGTTTCAATGTTTCTGCAGATAAAATTAGATGTGATCAACATTTAAAAATCAAAGCACTGCCTAATTGATATTTTATATTTCACCTTTTTCCCGACTCCTGTATTTTTTGTGTATTTTCAATGCATAAAAACAACAACAACAACAACAACAATAATAATAATAATAAAAAAACTCTCAATGTAGTAAAAAAATAACAAGACGTAAAAAAGTACTTTTGTTCACCTTGTAAACTTGATTATGAAAAGTTATTCTTTGTATTTGTAAGGTCAAATGGGGACACCTATATACCTATTACGGGCATACCCATATAAGGGCTTCAACAATGTTTTACTACTTCTATATAGGTTCGCTGGTATCGGGACACGGAACTACTGACGGAGGCTAAATCCGTTCTGACAGATAAGAGTAAGTTTGAAGTAGAGACACCATCCAGGCTGGAATGGAACCTAATCATAAAAAATGTGAGACGCGAAGACGAGCGACTGTACATCTGTAAAGATGGGTTAAACGAAAAGGCAAGATTTCGTCTACATGTCATGTGTGAGTATCTACAGTTAAATCACTGAGAGCAACCTTGCGAACATTTCTACACAACAAACCATTCTCATTAATTCCCAAAATGCTGCTAAAAAAGCGCTGCTTAAGAGAAATATTTTTCAATGCTTATTTTTAGCTCGACTATTCGGAGAATATGAGAGCTATTCTACTCGCCCCGGCGTCGGCGTCAGCGTCGACGTCGGCGTCGGCGTTGGCAGTCATATCTAAAAAACCAGTCGGTGTATTGCATTCAATCTTCACACAATTCTTTCTAGGCACAAAACAAACCTAGAGAACCAAGAGGGACAACTCTTGATTGAATTTTACTCATATTATGGGCCTTTTTCAACTTAGAAATTTGCGTTAACATTTTTGGTTAAAGTTTTTCTGCAACTAAGTTAATATCATAACTCTGGTACCACTTGGTGTATTGGATTTAAACTTCACACAAGTCTTCCTAAGCATGAAATGGACCTGCAGAAGCAAGATGAACAACACTTGCTAGAATTTTACTCAAATTATGGGCCTTTTTCGACTTAGAAATTTGCGTTAACATTTTTGGTTAAAGTTTTTCTGCAACTATGTTAATATCATAACTCTGTAACCACTTGGTGTATTGGATTTAAACTTTACACAAGTCTTCCTAAGCATGAAACCAACCTGCAGAACCAAGATGGACAACTCTTGCTAGAATTTTACTTAAATTATGGGCCTTTTTCAACTTAGAAATTTGCGTTAACATTTTTGGTTAAAGTTTTTTGCAACTAAATTAATGTCATAACTCAGTAACCCCTTGGTGTATTGGATTTAAACTTCACGCAAGTCTTCCTAGGCATGAAATGGACCTG
>CM037789.1:55454663-55504663 GCA_021229015.1 Solen grandis | reverse complement strand
TAATTATTATACCGAATGGAATAATTCTGAATCACATAATCATGGTGATTGAAAACAGTTTCGTAGTTAATTGACTAGTAACTGAAGGTATAAAGTTGTTTTATTTCAGTGAGCGACAGAAAATCAGTAGATTCCAATCTTTTTTTAGACTGCACGTGAGCAAACATTTTACAAGAGGGTTATGTCGATTTAATCGCTTACCCGAGTACTACCATTCTAATAGTATATAAAACAATATTAGACACTTCAGACATTACCTGATAACACAAACAGCAATCACGATATTATTACATTACTATGATTATAATGGCAAAGGAATCATCCATGATTAGTTTCCTTGTATTTACTAGTATACCTTGTAGAAACCTTTAACTGTTGACAGTCATTAAATGTAATTCACGCCAGAGTTATCATCTCTACGCTCATCAAAGATATTGATGAATTGACCCCTGGGAGCCTTATTATTCAATGATCAACTCTGTTTTAACAGAAATGTAGCAATACCATGTGACCGTTACGTCACTAAAGGCACCTAAAACCAACACAAAACTGCCAACACTGGCTCCGCTTGAAAATAAAATATTACCCGTAAGTGGTTCATTTCTTTATCGATTTCTATGGGACAAGTGTCAGTCTAATGAGGAAAATACAAGCTTTCCACGGAATATAGGATCTCCATCAGCACTTGAGTGTTGTTTTTTTTTTTTTTTTTTTTTTTTTTTAAGCACTTCGTGAAACGTCGGAACAAAATGCAAAGCTTGGAACTGTAGTCCGCTCGCATACAAACTCAAAGTTTTCGAGTAGTGTTTGAAAAGGAAAAACGGCTATATTATATCTTTTTCTCTCCATAGACTGACAAGCGGAGCGGAGCCAGTGTTGACAGTTTATGCCATTAGTGACGTCACGGTCACGTGGTATTGCTTCCGAAGAAAAGTAAATTATGGCCACTGGTGTTTTGATTCCGTACGGATTAAATTTATTTGATCAACTTTAATGAAAAACCAATCATCCAAAGTTTCATTTAAGAAATGGCATTTAAAGCAAATTGTTCACGACAGACGACGCACGAGGACGGACATACGGTTATTTAAAAAAAAGCCCATACTGAGCAAAATTTGCTCGGATGAGCTAAATACATTAGTTATATAATTTAACAGGTTTCCGTGTGAAGATTTACTGTTTCTTTAGGACGGTAGTGTCACATCAGGTATAATAAAAAGTGATTATGAACATCTGACCGAAAGTAAAAAATATTTTTATCATTTTTACCTTATATCAGGTTATAAGAAACGATTCCAAGCATTCGCAGCGGAAAACAAATACATGTATATTAGAAACAAATGTTTAACGCAGCTAAATAACTCATTCACCAGCCAAATAATTAGATAATTGAGTGACGAAAGAAGAAAGATAAACGATAATCATTAGCAAAAACCATTCATAAACTACAGAGCACAAAAATACACGGTGCACTTTGTATTTCTTGGTATTTCGCCAATTTCAAGGTTATTTGACTGGATGTAGCAGAATCTGTTTTGTTAAAAAGGAAGATCACAGAAGTTAAATATCTGTTCGTTGAGACCTTAAAGATTGCTCAATACTTACAGGGTGGTAATTATGAAATCATCTGGAATGTTCGCTTTGTACTGAACATTAAAAGAAAACATCTGATTAGGATTGAGCTATTGATTGATTCGACACAAAGCTTTGCAAATAATTGCCCTTACTGTGTGGTTTACGAACTGACAATTCTCTCCTGAGGGATTTGCCACTAGGGTTTTATTTAAAGTGTCCGTGGCTAAGTGTTTATTTTCGATATTTTACAATCAATTCGCCCCTCACCGTTGTGGGTTCAAGTCCCGATTTAATCTATTTGATCAACATTATATAATTTCCATTCACCGCTGGCCGAGTGGTTAGAGCGTCCGCCTCGTGAGCGGGAGGTCTTGGGTTCGATCCCCGGACGCAACATACCAAAGTCGTAAAAAATAGTGCTGCCATAGCTCCCTTGCTTAGCGCTCAGCATATAAGGGTAATTCCGGGACTGGTTGGCCCGGTGTCAGGATAATGTGACTGGGTGTGGTATCATGCCACATGTCTACGACGTGCTGCTGCAGTGTGACAGCACTATATCTGTCTCAAGTAGACATCTTCTCCAAATGACTGAAATACTGTCGGTGGGACGTTAAACCAAACAAACAATTTCCATCTCTAGTTTTGTACAGACATCTTATAAAATCGTTAGAATTCAAAGTTAGCTCGTGAATCATCCACGAATATGAGGGTTTTAGATAAACTATTAGAACAAAAAAAGTTAATATCGAACACAAAACCTTTTAATCATAATACGGCAGCCATACCAATACTGCATTATGGTTACAGTTTGTAACACGGTATCGAGTTTGCACTTAAAGTTATAATAGTGTTCAGAAACGTGATAATATCGTATAAATTAAGTGTTCATAAAACTCTCCAAGAACGGCCGTAAGGCATTCAAAATAAACATTGCGTACATTACTTCAACATAATTTTGGCCTTTTTTATTAAAAAAAGAGATTTTAAAACCCCTACTTTCGTTTTGCTCGACAATTTTCGGCATATCGCGTCAGCTTCTATTTTTAGCCCATGACCTAAACGGTGCAAACGGTGTAACTGTACACAAACGAAAAAAGTATTCTTAATCAAACACTATCGTTAATTTATCGCTTTTTCTTCTTTTTTATTCGCATATGCGTGTTTTGTGATATATTGTTTAGTTTCTTTAACCCTTTCCCTCATAGAGGACACCATGAAAAGACCTATGCGAACAGCATAAAACCAGATCAGCCTGCGAGTAACTCGCAGGCTGATCAGGTTTTATGCTGTTCGCTGCTCCTCAGTGGTCTGGAAATGAGGATTTTATAATTAAATTTGGTAAGGTTTAACTGTGGTTTTCTGCAGATCAGGCTTTATGTGGTACCTACTGAGTGCGTCAAAATGAGTCTATATGAGGGAAAGGGTTAAACGTAATAATTGAAAGACGAACGGTTACGTATTTATTATGCTTTGTGGAAGCAAAGACGGCTGTACGAAGTTACACCTTTCAGAAGACTGTTATTATAATTACAATTATAATGCACATTTAAAACGATGCGCGACATGAATTTTTTTTTTATCTATTTATTGATTGAATTATTTTTTTATTTTTTGTACTGGTTGTCACGCTTCTGTAGGGCGGTACGGGATATCGAAAAACCGAAAGTACACTTAATGCTTACTACTTTTAAACCGATGTCGTTCGTACGTAGAGAGAGTATTTTACAGCAACAATTCTAGCCCAGTAATTTGTATAAAGTTATACAGTAAAGAAATGAGTTATTTAAAAATAATAACATTAACACGTTGTCGTCACCAGATATAAACTTTGCACAATATCGTGTCTCATTTCTGTCATGTTGCATACTCGCGATGTCGCGCTTTTAAAACATAAGACAGCTTTTCAGTCTGCCCGCTTCCGCATCACAAAACAACAACAACAAAAAAAAAACCTACAAAAAAACAAACAAACAAACAAAAAAACATTACAGAAGGCACATTACAGAAGGCCCTTTCCGTGCCGTGTGTCAACAACAGTATTAATATTTCAGAACGAAGTGCTCTTTTCTTACTTTCTGTTACTGGCCGGCACTGCATAGTATGCTATTAAGCGCCAGAATACATAGGTTACAGACAGGACGAATATGGGAACATCGCAGCACATTATCTTTTGGAAGATTTTTCTTGCTTTAGGGTTTCGATCATATACTTGTGGGCATTGCTGCATCAGTTCAATAATTATTTTTAAAAAAAAAACATTATTGTTTTAACAGATAACAGCCTTTCCCTTATCTTGAAAAAAGAGGTATAAATCCCTTCCGCAAGAGATCGGTAATCGAGCGATTAATGCGAAAGTAACCACCTGCGCTTTTCTCATGCGGATACGGAATCGGCCAGATGGAAAGTATATTGTTTTGTATCAAAACTAATCTCCGATGATTCCTTCAACAGTAGCATATGGTTCTCCTGTTATAAACCTTGCTGTGATAGAAAGTAACAACAAAGAGCACAAACAAACAGCATTTGCTTGTTTATTAACGTATGCGTTTTTTTTATCAACGTTTCTGCAGATAAACACTCCATAAGGGTACCCCTTTCTTTGACCCTCAGGCGACCACGCGACGGCACAAGTGAAGTTTGTGGCTGGGTGTGACAAAAAAAAAGCGCTAACCATATCGCTTTAAATTGGATCCTTGTTCTGATTTTGTTGCGGTGTCGCGTCCGTTGTGTTCGAAAGACGCAGTCAAATTGACGATCTATATTTCTTGCTCTCGTAACGGCGCTCTTGAAAACGTGTCGCGGCATAGTAATTATAGACACCATATGTGACCTCATAATTGACCTCAAACTTGTAGATGTTGCTGTCTGCTGTATTGTGTTGAGGTATTTACCTGGCCCTCATCAATGTTTCATCGACGAGTGGAAAAATGGTGGCACTGGTGTCTTGTTCAGTACATAAAGGGAAGTCCCAGGGCTGGTTGCGCCGGTGTCAGGGTAATGTAATTACAAGTCTTGGTGTGGTATCATGTCACATGTCGACGATGTAATTTTACAGTAAGGTAGTACTATATCAGCTACAAATCTGCAGGTAAATTATCAAAGACCGGTCCCGGAGGCCGTGTGGTTACAGCGTCCGCCCCGGAATCGAAAGTTCATTGGTTCGATCATTCGATAAGAAATTGCACTGATATAGCTCCCTAGCTTGGCGCTCAGAATATGGGATTAGTTCCAGGACTACTTGACCGGTGTCAGGATAATGTGATTGGGTGTGGTATCATGCCATATGCCTACGTTGTTATACTGCAGTTATACATGCATTAATCTCAAGTAAACATAGTCTCAAAATGATGAATACTGTCGATGTAATGTTCAACCAGAGTTATTTAACGAATGTCCCACAACGTTAAGTCCCTATAGGTCTTTACATACGTTAGCCAATTTCTTATTGCCGTAGCATATGGACCTTTCTATTGTTAACAAACATTGATAATTATATTCTATGTATTGCATGTAATACCAAACAGCTGAGTTGGGATCAGTATAATATAAAACACCAGTAACAGTGGTATTAAGGTATTACATAGAACAATATAGACATCGATCGTTGTTCACATTTACATTCGATTTACATCTTTCTGCTAGGAGCAAATCTTTGTTGTAGCCGGTTACCTTCAGTAACAATGATAAATAGAGACCATTTGTTTATTATTGTGAAATATCGTCTTCTACTCCACGCGTTATTAGAGAGAAATATTTTTACGATCGACGGGGCCACACGTAGGAATAATTCATTTTCTGTGACTGCAAGCGAAAGACAATAAATCTTGCAAGGAAATAAATACTCTATTCATTTCAGGTTTTTATCGCGTGTTTGCATCTTTTAATATGATTTAATCTTGGCGAGCCAAACATCTTACACTTCAATGTTTTTGCCGAATTTCCACTGTGTAGAATAGGAAAAGTTTTATAACTAGCAAAGCGTATACTAGCAGAACCGTGTGCATAAATGTATACCACTTATAAATAAAATAAAACTGACCTTTTACACCCCAAAGGCTATTCTTTGATATTTATTGTTAAACCTTAATGCAGTTCGTTCACATATGATCGGTAGAAATTAAAAAAATAATGCTCTCCATCGCTAATGTTGGCGAATTCTTTGTTTTCTGAAATATAAACACGGGTTACATTGAACGGGAAAAAGCTCGTTTCGTAAACGCAACTTTGGTGAAATCGGTTAAATATAGAATATGACCTATCTCCGAAACACTGATGCTTGACGTTCCGCAACATGGCGTATTCACCAGTTCAGGGTAGCGAATTCGTAAGTTCAGCCTATGAATTAAGCGCATGCGCGAAAAGTGAACGTGATCAGTCAAATGAAAATAGAAAATCTAAATAAAGATCTTATGATTCTAAATATAGTTTCAATAAATATGGTTTTACCCATTTTTTTTTCACAATTCCGGATGGTTGTATGGGGATTCCAAGCGCCTGTAGATGGGCATTTGCAGGCGTAATACACACATGTACCATTTGTGACCGAACTGCTTTAATGTTATCTTTATATTACTTTTATTCACACTGCCAATTAATGAATTAAATTTTGCCATCACCATGTTTTTTTCTTCTTTTTTTTTAAACATGGAATGGAATTTAAAATTAAATATAGCTTAATATATCAACTTATTTTCCAGCTTATGATTTTTTTATTATATTAAAGTTTATTTGTTTGTTGAGTTAAACGTGCTATCATCGGCAGTATTTAAATCCGTTGGAAGCTGTATCTACCGGAGAAAGATATAGTGCTGCCACTCTGAAGTATCACGCGGTAAACATGATCGGTCAGTCAGATTTTCCCCGCACCGGGCAAACAAATCCTGAAACTACTTTGTATATATGCTAAACGCTAAGAGGGTAGCTAAACCAGAAGATTCCGGATTTTGGAGGGTCCGGCTTTCGGAGGTTACACTGTACCAGTACCAGTTACGACTTTCGTATGTCGCAGTCGGCAAACGAACCCGAAATCGTCTGCTTCCGAGGCGGACACACTAATTCTTCGTGTTTTAATATTGGTCTTATATCTGCAGTATAAGACACTTTGAAAAGAGAATTATTTTAATTTTTATCATGCAATGTGTTCCTTACCTCCATATGACAAATATGAGCACGACAACAACAACTCCCCACAGGATGACTACAAAAGCTCCACCTAGCGCCCCGGCTATTTGATCCGTCCCACTGTCATTCGTCCTCTCTGAATAGAAACAACGCACAGCGTACATGAAGTGGCCTATTTGTTACTTATACAACTGTAATATTTTTTTTTATTTTTTTAACTGTACAGCAAACAAACAAACAAACAAACAAACAAACAAAAAAAAAAAAAAAAAAAAAAAAAAAAAACAGAGCTAACGCAAACATTAGTTTTTGTTTATTTAAAATAATTGCTCTAGATTTCTGGTTAATGAAAAACTACAGTCAGGATTCCTTTCATGGGCGAGACTTTGTCCAATATCATCTGAGACGCAAATTACAGGTTTAACAAAGAACACGTCGTATGGTCTAGGATAGTTTGTTTATGCTTGTTTCCAATTTGGCGCAAAAGAAATTCGTTTAGAATGATTAATTAAACCTGCATGAACTCCTTTCAGACTACACAGTAAAAAATATTGTTTTTGTAAATAGCCAACCACAAAAATGCGTATTTATGATTGACGTGTAGATAAACGAACTTTGCAACTGATGACTCATTAAAACATCCAATAACACGATCAAAACTCATCTTTTCATTGTTTTCTTTCTTGAAAATTTAAGAGTGGAGCACACATTTGTACAATATACATCGTCTAAACACGTAATGGAAGCAATAAATTGGCATGTGCATTACATAATAAAAAAGTAGAACAACAGGAAACCCCAAAAATCTATTAAGCAAATAACGAAGTAATGAATGAATAATAATATTGATATAGGAGGTAAGTTATCGTTAAAACAGTATTATTGATTGTAGAATAATAGCGCATTTAATACACAAAGAATGTATTTCCTATGCTTATCGTGCTAATTCAACAGCTGCTACTACGCATGAACAGATGAGCGGCTGAATTTATATTTACATAAATATTTTATTCTTATATCAATTATGTCGTTATTAATATGATCGTTCTTTACGTAAATTTCTATTTCTAGAGAATCCACCAATTGGCATTTTAACCCTTTCCCTCATATAGACTCATTTTGACACACTCACTAGGTACCACATAAAGCCTGATCTGCAGAAAATCACAGTTAAACCTTATCAAATTTAATTATAAAATCCTCATTTCCAGACCACTGAGGAGCAGCGAACAGCATAAAACCTGACCAGCCTGCGAGTTACTCGCAGGCTGATCTGGTTTTATGCTGTTCGCATAGGTCTTTTCATGGTTTCCTCTATGAGGGAAAGGGTTAAGTGAATTAACACACACCATGAAAAAAGTTCCTATTTATGTAAGCCTTATGCTAGAGATGCTTTTTAATGGCCTTATAATGAAATTAAACACTACTATCTATCAAGGATCTAGGCCTTCCTTGTTCAAACAATGTAACACTGTTCACTAAATTCTGAAATAGACGCATTTAGATCAATCAAGTCAAGCAACCTTTGTACTAAAAGTGACTGTATCGTTCTTTATAGCACATGGACGATTGGATTTATAACACAGGGGCGCTTGAATTTATAACACATGATCGACTGTAATTTTAACACATGGGTGAATGAATTCATTAGAAACGGACGACTGCTGGACGATTGGATTTAAAGGCGCTAAATTAAAAACATTAAATCTATAACACATGGACTTTTGAATTTACTACCCACGGGCACTTGAATTTATAACACATTGGTTTTAATTTAAGGGTTAAAATTTATAACACAGGGACGCTTGAATTCATAACACAAAGACAAATGAATTTACAACACAGTGACGCTTAGGTGTACAAAGACGCTAGAATTTACATGCATATTCTTATTATACACAAGGGGTCTTGAATGCTCGAAAATACTTAAGTACGAACGCGTTAGTATCATACGCAAACCCCACTGAAACGAATTGGCATAGTATGAGTATGAAAATCATAATAAAGTAACATTTCTATTTTCGAGAACACGGGTCAAGGACGTTTGAACTCATAACACAGGGACACTTGAATTCATTACACAAAGATAGTTGAATTCATGACACAGTAACATAGGGATGCTTGGATTTATAATGCAAGGACACTTGAATTCGTAACACAGGGACACTTTAATTCGGGACACTTGAATTCGTAACACAGAGACACGTTTAATTCGTAACAAATGGATACTTGAATTCAAAAATGAATTTTGAATTTACATATCTTATTAACACAGGGGTCTTAAGTGAAAATACTTAAGTACGAACGCGTTAGTATCATACGCAAACCCCACTGAAACGAATTGGCATAGTATGAGTATGAAAATCATAATAAAGTAACATTTCTATTTTCGAGAACACGGGTCAAGGACGTTTGAACTCATAACACAGGGACACTTGAATTCATTACACAAAGATAGTTGAATTCATGACACAGTAACATAGGGGTGCTTGGATTTATAATGCAAGGACACTTGAATTCGTAACACAGGGACACTTTAATTCGGGACACTTGAATTCGTAACACAGAGACACTTTTAATTCGTAACAAATGGATACTTGAATTCATATCACAGGGACGCTTGATTTTGTAACACAGGAACGCTTGCATTCGTAACAAAGGGACCTTGAATTCGTAACACAGGGACGCTTGACTTTGTAACACAGGAATGCTTGCATTCGTTACGCAGTGACACTTGAAAACGTAGTACAGAATTCGTAACACAGTGCCGCTTGAATTCGTAACACAGGGACACTCGAGTTCATAACACAGGGACGCTTGAGTTCGTAACAGGGCACGCTTGAATTCGTTACACAGAGACACTTGAAGTCGTAATACAGGGGCACTTTAATTCGTAACACAGGGGCACTTGGATTCGTAACACAGGGACGCTTGAATTCGTAACACAGGGACACTTGAGTCCGTAACACAGGGACACTTGAATTAGTAACACAGGGACGCTTGTATTCGTAACACAGGGGCACTTGAATTCATAACACAGGGACGCTTGAATTTACAATACCGTGACACATATACCTTTATAACACATAATCAAGTAAATTTATAACACATGAATAGATTAATTAATAACTTTGGTACGCTTGAATACACTTAATGTATAATGAATAGACACTTAAGTCTATAATACGCTGACGTTGTTGGTCGCTTGATCTTATAAGGAAAGACAAAAAAAAGGCCCTGTGATAAATCCAACATACATTAAAAATTCCTAACTCAGCCGGAGCTGCAAGTAAATAGAAAAAATAACAGCAGAACCAACGGACACAGGACATAACACGAAATGGGGAAAAATCAATAGTTACAGCCTCGGAACGTTCAGTAGGGGAAAAGGACCAACTGGTGTACTTTAACAAAGTTTCATGGGGCTCCTGCACCTCCTGGAATAATTTCTCTTATACGAACAGTGTTTAAAAAAATAAGGTTTTACACAGTCTCTAGTTTTAATTACGAAAGCGATGCTGTATGTGTTGTCATAACGATGCTGGTCCCTTTATTGTGTCGAGTCATTTTTTTTCTATCATTCAGTAAAATAAAGTCAGTATGTTAAATTAAACGTGCTAAAGTCTGATTAATTATAATCAGCGAACGCCTCATTTTAATGCTCTCCCGTGAAATTGATTAAAAAAAAAGAATAAAAAAAGACGTCTTGCACATTTACACTAACAAGACTTGATGGCATTATATGGCCTCTCTCCAATTCATTTAGCTTTCAATTTCAATTACTCGAATAAATCCTGTGAAAGTACAGGCCATTGCTGAGACATGTAAATCTGAACGATTTCAAAGTGTTTTAGCTGACAAATATGTCCCGGGTCCCAAATCTCGAAAAATACTTAAGTATGATCTAAGACTCAAACGCAACCATCGTACTTAAGTTACTATTGAGTTTAATGGTCAGGTTCTAAAAAAAGAGCTGCAGAATTACATTGAAGTATATTCAATATAATCGAGCAAACGGGGCTTGTATTTCAAATGAATTAGCAGTCCTCATTTTTCATACATGTGTTTCGATAGGGAAATATAAAATGTCTGCCTTTGTTTTTGTAAAGGAGTCTTTTTTACCAAAAGACCCCGTGCTGTCACCAAATATTAAGAATAACACATACCATAACGAGATGGACAGGAACGTAAATATTGATCCCAGAATCCATTATGTTTTTTTTTCTCTCTCCTTCTAGAGAAACCCTGTCGTCTGGAGTCAAGACGTAATTATGACATGCAGACGATAATTAGGCCAACAAATTACCTCGACGTTTAATAGGAACGACAACTCTCATCGATTTCTTTAGCACAAATTTTCTTTGTTCTTCAACGTTTCTTTGTTGATATTTAAAGGCTTTAGAGGTTAATGTGTCTGCGACAGTATTTTAATCGTAAAGCGACATCCAGCTTATAACAGCTGGGTGTGTGGTGTGTGTGTGTGTGTGTGTGGGGGGGGGGGTATGGTGGCTTTTTTTCTGTCACGGCGTATCTTTGCGATGTCTCGCCTTATAAGGGCGCCGTCTGACAGCGCAAAGTATACAGTTGCCGAGCCGTCGCCTCCCGAGCGCGACATAATCAGAGCAAAGACGGAGCAGATTCATAGAAATTTCTGTCCCGTCCCGACCTAGAATGTCGTGCTGTCTAGTATGTGCGTCAACGGGGCGAACCAACGACAAACTACACTTGTCGTACTGTCACTAAGGCTAAGTTGCTGCATGTTGCGACTCGATAAGTGCAGATTTCGTTGTTTTGCGCTTCGTCCCATTGAGCACGCTGAGACGACAAGTTAGCAAGTGGATGCGCAAAGCCGTTTCGCTGTCGTGACGACGCTCTTATAAAGCAGGACTTCGTGAAGGAGCGTCATAGCAGAAATGAGTCACCATACTTAAGAAACAAAATTCGATTCAGCATGTAATAATACATTTGAATATTTCTGTAATAAGTTTAGCTTTTCGTGGACATTTATTGTCGAAACATGGAAATAGTAGACAGGGTGTCTCTTTTATTGAAAATTATGTATTTATTTTCGTTCCTTTATCATATTTTAATATTCAGCAGGATCTTCCGCGAACATTTTGTTCATACTTTAAACGTCTGTACAGTTTTTATTTCCTCTTTATTTACTACATTCTGATCCGTGCCAAAAAGTATTGAAGAAAGACATGATTATGATAATTGTACACATATTACAGTGTTCTTATCTATTCATTCGCATATTTATAAACATTCGTCTGTTTTTATTCACTTATCTTTCTTATAAAACGAATCTATTCCGTGGGTTTGGTGAGAAGACTGACCAACACACAACAAAAAAAAAATCATCGAAATTATTCAAAGAAAAAAAGAAAAAAAAAAAAAAAAACAAATAGAAAAAATAAAATAAGAAAAACACCGGTATATTCGAAAAGGAAACAAAATCATGAAAAGAATACACTATTTGCAAGTTTTTCTTAAAAGTTTCTATTTTTCTAAGTTTCTATATTTTGTTACCGGTATTTATGAAAATTTACGTTTTCACTCGTGTCCACGCCGCTCATTAACATATTGCTTTCTATGACTAAATGCGGAAGAATATATAATCTTCCCTCAAAAATCATAAAATATCCTTTATACGTTTTTTTTTTTTTTTTTTTTTTTTTTTTTTTTTTTTTTTTTTTAATTAAAGTACCTTTTCAGTGCGGCCATACTACGTGATATATGGCGTCAGTTTATGCTATCACAAACAACATATTTTGCCTTGCTTCAAAAGAAAACCGCTGGAAGTATTTATTTCTTCACTAATTTAAATACGAAACGGAAAACTGCTCTGACCACACTGTTTACGAACGAGTGAGTATCAGCTATATAATAACTAATATACTACCTTGACAAGAGTTGCCCATATAGCCTTTCGTGCATCCCTTTGTACAATCCCCTGACAGCTGCTGACACAGCGAGTCCACACACTGCTCACTGCACGTGCTGTTACACAGGTTGCCATAGTAACCCTCCACACATCCCTCCACACAATGACCGGACACCTGGTCACAAGGTCCGGCCTCTAACTCCGTCCGCCGATGACAATTATCTGGACAAATCTGGTCACAGTCTGTCCCGAACCAGCCCGTGTCGCAACCATTCACACATAACCCGGATGTGATATTGCACACGGCACATTCGCACTTTGAGCACGCTAGGGCCCGGCAGTTTGGGTTACACCGGATGTCGCACTTGTCCCCGTAAAACCCGGAACCACATTTTGAGTTGACACATCCCGCACAGACTTTGCACGACATTTTGCCAAACAGAATCAATTTTCAACTCCTCTCTGCCTCCGGTGGAGGGTAAACTCAACAATATTAATTTCTAGCATTTACCGAACGCAAGATTAATCCTCGCTGTTCGCTTCCGGCAGACTTTTTCAAGGCAGACTTTTTCAAGTTCTATTCATTACTCCGCATGATAACCTTGTCCAAGAGGTTGATATTGGTGAAGGCGGAGAATCGTTTATTAATTATTGGGCTCAAGGAACATTCCCAGCAGTGCACGGTTCCTGAAAAAATCCATAAACAACGTCATGGTGTCATTGTGAGAAGTAACTGCATACTGAAAGAACTCTGCTAGTGATTCTGTAGTGTGTTTTAAGATTAGCTTCTTCCATTTACGTTATATGATCCCGGAGGAATCAATAGATTAGCAGAGGAGTGATATATTTTCAAGTCATGTATAAGCCCCAAAGCGTTATTTTAAATTGCCCCAGTGGCCTTTGAGATTGATTATATCAGCAATTAAATTATTTCAATTCAATGTTATCTATTTTGTAATACTAAACTTACTAGTGATTTCTATCTTGCCATTTTGTATACAAGATCCATTTGATAGATTTATCAACGAAAAAGCATTTGTATGTAATGGCCCATTTTCTTACTTGAAATTAGATGTAACATAGGCTTTAGATAAATCGGATAACCAGGTTGACGAGTTTTGGCACGCACTGCTTTACATGAGGAGCCTGCATGTTGCAATGACTGCACGTGCACGTTGTTTCCTTCAAGTAACCAATTGCCTCATGTAATCGTCTAACAGCGTGTTGGCGAGCAGAACATATCCAAATCAGATAGCTCATGTAGGGTGTTATCTCTGTTTGCTCATATATTTTTATAGCTTAAGATTCCTCAAAGTACATATAACATTCAGTGGATATCGCTCGATAACTGCTAATTTGGTCATGAATATGCAAAATGGTTTCAATGCAGTAAGGGGTTAAAAACTTTAGACTATTTTTCATTATCATTATATAAAAACATTGATGTTTTATTTCAGAAGACATCGTGTAAAGAAGTGTTACATATTAAGTTTGTAACCTTATTGATTTACCTTTTATTATTATTATTATTATTATTAGACGCAACATAAAGACACTCTAGCCAGTTCAGGGCTTACTTTGACCAGTTATTCAAAGGAACTACTTTTTTATTCACAGCTCAGAATTCAATATATTTTTTTCTTTTTATAATAATTGATCTTTTGTTGTATATTACTATAATGTATTTTAATGTTTTAAAAGAGTTAAAAAATACAAAATGTGGCATTAGTTTATTCCTATATCGTGTTAATTAATTCACATATTTTCACTGACCAATTGTGTATTACCTCTGTTTATACCCATTTACAGACACATGGTCATCCAATGTTTTTTCCATCACGGGCTATAGCGTTATCAATGCTATAAAACACATGTTTAAAATCAAAACCTAAATTTAGAATTTATTTTTCCAGTTTTAATGACTGTTCACAATCACTATTCGTGCATGCGTTCATTTCAAGGGCTGGAAACTTTAATAACACGAACTCGTTACCCGGAACTGGTGAAGACGCCATGTTGCGAAATGTGTCACGTGTTACAGTAAGTACCTGCTTCAATGATATCATAGTTTATTTTACACGAATTCCACCCGGTGCGTTACTGAAAAAAAAAAAGCGTGTATCCACACTCGCCCAGCTTATTTGCAAGGAAACAAAGACTGCGCCGACATTGACGAGAAAACAGTAGAAAAAAAACAACAACAAAAAAAAAAAAAAACGTATTTTATTTCCACCGTTCAACTGTGAACGAGTTTCTTTAAGCATCACCCAAAAAATGCCTTAGACTTAACAAATGGATGGTGTTTGGAGCCCGATCCCTGCTTAGTCTCAGTACCCATGGTGCGATGTCCGTTCTTATCCCTACTATACTGGATATATCGCTAGTTCGGAGAGTTACCAAACTTATCATAAATATCACACAGAGGTAAAGATATAAGAATGTATCTTACCTTCCTAAAATCTCTGTTTTATCAACGCAAATTACATACAAATACAGGATAGGCTGACCGGCTCTGTCGATACGGTCGACAGGACTCAAATTTAAAATGTAAGAAACGCACTGAAGAGCGAAATACAAAAGACACGTAATGCCTTTTACGCGATTTCTGCACACGCTGTGCAACATTACGGTCTTAATCCACGGATATCATGTCGCTTGTATCTACAGGTTATTAACAGTACTAGTTAGTGTATGGCTGTGAGCTATGGAATAATATATCTATTCGTGATATACAAACTATCAACAGATTTCAGCACTTTATTGTTAAATTATACCAAGGTTTTAGCTACAGGACTCGATCTGACATGTGTGAGGTATGTTGGGTTTAAGTAAATTATATTCTGTTATTTTCAGTGTATACATGATAGAGACGTACACTTAGGTTTCGTGCCTGATGTCTGTTACCTGCTTTGTCAGCTAGGTCTAAGAAACTTAATTAATGACTCAGTGTTAAGCCCCGTGTCTATGCCACCGAGAAATCAGTGGAAACGAACTGTAAACCGGATTTATGATCGTGATTTTTTGTTCTGGTCATAGCGAGTTATGTCAGATGATTTTAACCACTTTAGAGTGATACATCCCAGTATTTCTGATATATCTACTGCATATAATACAATATCTACTGCATATAATGAAATAACTACCGCATATAAGCAAATAAGTCATAATAAGACGGTCATGGCGTTCCATACAAGATCATACAACTTCTTATTTCCAGGCTGTGGTGGTAAACATGACACAGGTTCAATTCTATCTTACCCTTCTAGGGACAGAAGTAAGCTCGCTTGAGAATTACAATCTCATCAAATTAGACTTTCTGAATCTCTCTTACAGATATTTATATGATTGTTTTAAACAGCAAATGTAATTAGATATACATGTACATAGATTGAAACTGTTTACTTTATTATATCGTTATATATATTTTCTGCAGTGTTTATTTGACTTGTAAATAATGTTTTTTTTATATTATACAAATATCACCGATCTGGTGGAAATAAAGATATTATATTGAATTGTATTGTATTGTATCAACACACATTACCTACAAATACAGGATAGGCTGACCGGCTCTGTCGATACAGTTATCCTAGAATCTATCAATTTATTTGCAGAATCCGCTTACCAAGGGCCAAGACATCGTTTCAATATATACTCTCGCTAATCTGTATTGATGTTTCCGCTCTCGTTCTAATGAAACTGTAGGGTTTGTGAATCATCAAAGATAATTTCTACGATGTCCAGGAATTCATGGATCCTTTATCGGTGTTCGTTCCTAAGCACTGCCCTTATCGTCTTTTGCGTTTATCATAAATATATACTGTAGAAACATTTATTTTCGCGGAAAACAAATTTTCGCCAATTTTATACAGGGTTTTATCCATGAATTTTAATCACCTTACGTTTTCTAAAACATGAATCCACGAATAAAGGTACACATGGAATTCCTTTAAGTGCATAATTCCCAAAAATTAATGTCAGCGAAAATTCATGATTCTACAGAAAACATACCCAGAGTAAATAATACAAGATTAACATACAAGTACTTGATTGTTATTACTATTATTTTGGCGTGATATTTGGTCATAGATCATAAGTAACCCAAGCAATACCGCGTTTTAGACGTCTCTATATTTAGCATTGGTTAGTAAGTCTTACAATTAAACTATTTCAAATTAGATTATGCTCGCTACAGCAATTCTAGTCTGACTTAACTAATTATGCTCTGGAAATATCGAGCCAGTGAAGGCTGTAGACTAGATGTAGCAATTTAACAAATGGTTTTCCTCTAGGAACCTCGAGGCTATGATACAATCATCGTTGTGAAAGACTTGGCTATTTGGCATAGCTATTTGAGTTTACCGTCGCTTCGACAGTGTTTCAGTCATATAGCGACGTCCAGCTAAACACAGGTGGAGGAAGACCCCGAATGCACGGAAGCATCCGGGTAGAACCACCAAACTACCGCAAGCCAGCTGGAAGGCTTCCTCACATAAAAATCCGAATGACCCTACCGGGATTCGAACCCACGCGGTGAGGGGCTGAGTGAGTGTTAAGGTCAGCGACTTTAGCCTCTCGGCCGCGGAGGCCCCTGTGGAAGACGAGTCCATACAAATTACCTATACAATTTTACATAAAGTAGTCTTGTTTTACTAGAATTAATTTCTCTCTCGTTTCCCTTGTCTAAAATGTAAATGTGTTTGCTGCTTCTTTCCTTTTAATAAGTTTTCTTTGAAACGTTGTGTATGTTGTAATTCGTTTATGAATTTGTTTATCTGTTTATCTATAAGACATTTCATTTGTGCTTCTTTTTATGATCAACAGTATCTAAATTTCGATATATGTATTTGACGCGGACTATAATCCTTGCATCATTTCATATATATCACTGTAAAGAATACTTAAGAACTGACCAGTCCTTGGAAAAATAACTCATATGTGTCATTTTTTTTTATCCCAATCACGTAAAAATATCCACGTATAATGCTTACATTTATTCCTATAAAAATTCTTCTCGTAAAATACTTCCTCAGTTAAAAAAAATTTTTAAAGTTAAATTATCCAATTTTTCTTACCTCTTAAAACTCGTTTTGTTCAGAACTTAAATCATTCTACAACCCGCTGCTTGTATGTAAATATCCAATGAGTGATGGTTGTGAAACGAGGTTACCGACGCATCGTTCTACCATCTTTCCCACTCCGTGTCTATTGGCGTTATAAACATAACTGCTCGCTTTTGTGCTTTATAGCTCATAGATTTTTTTCTTAATATTATTATGATAGCATGTCCGTAGAGTGTAATCTAGTAAAGAAGTAGTGGGCACATGATATTGTTACAGGATTTTCTTATTATTATGGCTTTTAAATAAACGTATACAGGATATGCGGGAAGGCATGATATTGCAACTGGACATTCTTAATATAATGTCATTTCAAACAAGAAATGTCTTTTAAAAAAGATACTCGGCTGTTGTAACCAGCTTGATGATGAGTGTCTGAATGGTTTAACATGTAATAGATTTTGTTGTTGGATTAATAGTTGTGTAATTCCTATGTCAGTGCAGATCTTTGAAATACCACGGATCCAAATAATTTGTACAATCTTGGTAGACACTCACAGCCTTAAAACATCTGCGCATTAGACTTCGTTTCGCGGGCTACAAAACGAAACCGGATGTTACGTTTTTGTTGAATATAGGATCTGTCAGGGTCGAACAACCAATTCCGAAATTTATGTGTTTCCTATATTTAGCGTTCCACTTTTTCAGTTTACTTTAAAAAGGTGTAGTGTCTTACTATTCGGGACAAATCGTTCGCAGGGAAGAAAACTTCAACTTTTAGAACAAACAAAGATCTAAAGAACTCGTTTCCGCAACTCCTTTATTTTCTTTTGACTAATTTTACAATGACCAATGGGAATTTAGCAAAGTATATAATAACCAATGAAAAGCCTAATTTTATTCCGTTTCATTACTGTGTGTTTCACAGGAAGTCAGGGTGAAAATAAACGGCCGAAAAAGAGTAACTTAAACAGAAGTAGTAACTTTGTTTGTTACAACACTCTCCTTCCATCTTGTCAAATCCAAAAGGAGGCTAACGTCCGAAAAGTAATGACCGTTTCCATTGGCTAAGCCTGTATAACCGTTATACTTTTGATTTCTTCATTATTCTTTGGTTGTCAAGTGGGATACAACGTAAACACGTATGCGGTAGTGTGGTCCGTTTTTTTTCTCCGCGATCTGTCAAATCAACAGACACCACAACTTCTCGGACGTCAGCCTCGTTTTGGATTTGAAAAGACGGGAGGGGAGTTTTGTAAACAAACAGTGATATGAACGAATATAAAAAAACACGCAGTGTAGGCATGTATGGTAGGAAAACACTTCATAAAATTGTTTGATTTCAAAGTACTTACCTTTATGTATAACGCTCTTCATGTTCAGCGGCGTAACGTCTGTTTAGTCTGGGCAGATCGGTAGCCACGCTAGCTTCCGACTAACAGATCGGCAGTCACGATAGCTTCCGACTAACGGATCGGCAGCCACGCTAGCTTCCGACTAACAGATCGGTAGCCACGCTAGCTTCCGACTAACAGATCGGCAGTCACGCTAGCTTCCGACTAACAGATCGGTAGCCACGCTAGCTTCCGACTAACAGATCGGCAGTCACGCTAGCTTCCGACTAACAGATCGGTAGCCACGCTAGCTTCCGACTAACAGATCGGTAGCCACGCTAGCTTCCGACTAACGGATCGGTAGCCACGCTAGCTTCCGACTAACGGATCGGTAGCCACGCTAGCTTCCGACTAACAGATCGGTAGCCACGCTAGCTTCCGACTAACAGATCGGTAGCCACGCTAGCTTCCGACTAACAGATCGGCAGTCACGCTAGCTTCCGACTAACAGATCGGTAGCCACGCTAGCTTCCGACTAACAGATCGGTAGCCACGCTAGCTTCCGACTAACAGATCAGTAGCCACGCTAGCTTGCGACTAACAGATCGGTAGCCACGCTAGCTTGCGACTAACAGATCGGTAGCCACGCTAGCTTGCGACTAACAGATCGGTAGCCACGCTAGCTTCCGACTAACAGATCGGTAGCCACGCTAGCTTCCGACTAACAGATCGGTAGCCACGCTAGCTTCCGACTAACAGATCGGTAGCCACGCTAGCTTCCGACTAACCGATCGGTAGCCACGCTAGCTTCCGACTAACGGATCGGTAGCCACGCTAGCTTCCGACTAACAGATCGGCAGTCACGCTAGCTTCCGACTAACAGATCGGTAGTCACGCTAGCTTCCGACTAACGGATCGGTAGCCACGCTAGCTTCCGACTAACGGATCGGTAGCCACGCTAGCTTCCGACTAACAGATCGGTAGTCACGCTAGCTTCCGACTAACAGATCGGTAGCCACGCTAGCTTCCGACTAACGGATCGGCAGCCACGCTAGCTTCCGACTAACGGATCGGCAGCCACGCTAGCTTCCGACTAACAGATCGGCAGCCACGCTAGCTTCCGACTAACAGATCGGTAGCCACGCTAGCTTCCGACTAACAGATCGGCAGCCACGCTAATTTCCGACTAACAGATCGGTAGCCACGCTAGCTTCCGACTAACAGATCGGCAGCCACGCTAGCTTCCGACTAACGGATCGGCAGCCACGCTAGCTTCCGACTAACAGATCGGCAGTCACGCTAGCTTCCGACTAACGGATCGGCAGGCAGTCACCTAGCTTCCGACTAACGGATCGGCAGGCAGCCACGCTAGCTTTCGACTAACGGATCGGCAGTCACGCTAGCTTCCGACTAACAGATCGGCAGTCACGCTAGCTTCCGACTAACGGATCGGCAGGCAGTCACGCTAGCTTCCGACTAACGGATCGGCAGTCACGCTAGCTTCCGACTAACGGATCGGTAGCCACGCTAGCTTCCGACTAACAGATCGGTAGCCACGCTAGCTTCCGACTAACTGATCGGTAGCCACGCTAGCTTCCGACTAGCGGATTTTAGGGTAATTTTCCGTGTTTAAAAAGAAATATCTCGAAAACAAAGATTGCAATCGAAATACTTTTTACTCTAACTGGAAGATACATGTATTGAGCAATTTCAGCATATACATATTAGACTGTATGTTACTGATTTAAAAGATGGTAGAACAGAATGTTCACGGGGTCAGAAGATACGCGACTGGCGAGTTACATACCTTGTATATGTATTATATAGGAAATGGACTTCGGACAAACGAGCAAAATACCTATGGGGTATATGCAGGAAGGCATGATATTGCAACTGGACATTCTTAATATAATTTCATTTCAATAAAGAGTAACTTATACTGAAGTAGTGGGAATATAAGATATTGTTACAGGATTTTCTTATTATTATGGCCTGTAAATAAACTTATACAGAATATGGGGAACGCATGATATTGCAACTGGACATTCTTAATATATTGGCCGTCAATAAAGAGTAGCTTAAATAGAACATGAAGGAAAACATAAGATATTTGTAGCTAGACTTTCTTGTCATCACTGTCTGTCAAAAATAAAAAATAATCAAGAGGCAATGGGAAAAATAATAAGGTTTCTTTTTACTACAGCCTGTCGGTAAGGAGTCATTTATATAGAGGTCTCAGTCACATAATATATCGAGACAGGTATTTTAGTTGATTGTGACGTCAGCACTCGCAACTAAACTACCCACTTTTCAAGCAAACTTAAGACAGATATCAGACTAAAGTAAAAAAACCTGTAATTTCTGCTAGAGAGTTCATAACTAAATTTTGAATAAAACTGTCTAAAATAATGGATGACATGGCCCATATCAGCTGTTTGGGGTTTATGCACTCTGATTGCAATCAATTCCATCAAAGCCATGCACAAACTTCTCAATATAAGCTTTTAAAAGTGTCAAACGGGCAAATTTACATGTTATGACATGTGACACAAGTTATTTTATTACATCCCCTTAAAAATTTGTTTTCATGAGTTATCTCCCCTGAAAATTAAAGAAAGTGTTTTCTTGAACACATGCGTCACCTGCTGAAGCGTGACGAAAAAGTATGTGACGGACAGACAGACGGATGGACAGACAGACGGACGGACAGATGGATAGAAAGACGACGGAAAAGTGATCCCTAAGGGTCACTTCTGCTTGCATACCATGCCCATTTTATGCCACCGTAATATTGATTTTTGGGGTTATGTCTTTTTTCCTCAAATGCCGTCGTGGGTTTTAATATTTCTCCAACTCTTTAGTACATTATAATTAAAACCCATTTATTTGAGTAACAAACAAACGTTTAAAAGATTTCTATAGACCTGTTCCCGCTATATCTAGCATTATCTAAATGTATTTAAGGATATCCCGCGGGAAATCAAAGAGTTTCTATTTTATAAATGACATTTATGTTCAATGTATTTTGATACTCGTTTTTAAGTGTAAAGGGATTTGATTTCATGGCATATTGATTAAAGGAGTCTAGAAAAGGTTAATTGTTTAACTGTAACGAACTGAGGCTTCCGTGATTTTAAAATATCACGAGTTATGCATATCGATCTAAAAATGACTGAAATTTTGTGATAAACTACATTAAACGCCATAGCTAGTAATGAAAAAGTATTTATTTTAACTGGGCGCTTGGTGCAAGTTGACCGCTTAATACAGGTGACCGCTAATACAAGTTCAACTGTATATCCATGTGGTGACTTTAATCTTGTAACAATATTCTTCCTCCACCTGTAATTAGCTGGACGTCGCTATATGATTGAAATACATTCGCAGCGACGGTAAACAACAACAACAACAACAACAACAACAACAACAACAACAACAACAACAACAACAACAACAACAACAACAACAACAACAACAACAACAACAACAACAACAACAACAACAACAATTGCCACGTGAACTGTAGCTATATCCAAGTCTGTTGTGAAAATGTAACTCCAATCCTTTGTTATGTATGCAAATACAAAAGGTCATCCATCAGTTGCATTTACCGCAGTCGGTACGTCAGTTGGATACCCTTATAAGCATTAACCAATTTGATCGTCGTAGAAGAAACCGCTATTTAATGTCCAAATGATTGTTCAACCATCTCACAAGACTGAATCACAGTTTGATGACTGACGGCTTCTTCGAGCTTTTTGTCAAACTGATTACAGCGATAATGGAGTTGACGTGATTTTGAGAGTAATCACATACCACTGAATGCAGAAAAAACATGTAGTTTTCAGAGTGGAAACACGATGAGTCACAGATAAATTTATTAGTGTAAATCAGATGAAACCTAACAGTTTCAAGACTTGTTAAAATCAGCGAGCGTGCTTTTGTTTGTTTGTAGAGTTAAACGCCCCACCGACAGAATTTCAGTCATTTGGATACGAAATAGTGCTGCAACACTGCAGTATCATGATGTAGACATATGGCATGATACCATAACCAGTACAATTATCCTGACACCAGACAAACCAGTCCTGGAACTAGCCTTATATGCTAAACTCTAAGAAAGGGAGCTGTACCAGTAACATTTTGTTTACGACTTTGGTTTGTCGCGGCTGGGGATCGAACCCACGATCTCCCGCCCCCGATATGGACGCGGGAGCGTGCGTGGGTGAAGTATTATGTATGTCAAAACATGTCAACATGCATTGCTGTATTATCATTATAATGACAAATCTAGACATGTCACTCTCATGTCATCTTTTACAGCATTCTGGTCGTTACTATTATTATCTGTTTGAGTATTAGCCAATTGCCTCATATAATCGCGGGGGGTGGGGGGGGGGGGGGGGGGGGGGGGGGCGAGAGGGTAAAGCCGCTGACTTTAGCACTCACTCAATCCCTCACCGCGTGGGGTCGAATCCCGGCAGGGTCATTCGGATTTTCATATAAGGAAACCTTCGAGCTGGCTTGCGGTAGGACGGTGGTTCTACCCGGATGCCTCCGTGCATTCGGGGTCTTCCTCCACCTGTAATTAGCTGGGCGTCGCTTTGTAACTGAAATACTGTCAAAGGGACGTTAAACACAAATAGTCAAGTCATATATATATATATATATATATATATATATATATATATATATATATATATATATAATGTATTTCTGTAGTTCAAAAACCCTCACTCTACATATAGCATTTAATTTAAGGCTATTGCTAATTTACCGTTTATTTGGTCAAGACTGTATAAATGATTTCTAGGAGTGAAAGGGCCATACATCACTATAGTATATTGCTATTTTATTTCAAATAGCCTCGTGTAAAGAAGTTTTATTACAATTGTTTGTAATCTTACTAAGTCATCTTCTATAAATAAAGAATGTTTTATTATTATTATTATTATTATTATTATTATTATTCGTGGGCGACTAAATTCATAGATTTCGTGATTTTTTTTTTCTACGACGAAATTTATTCATTAAGAAGGCCTCACGTTTTCTAAAATATGAATCGACGAATAAATGTACCTGCAAAATTGTCTTTTCTAGATAATCATCGAAATTAAATGATAAAATAAAAATCATGTCACGATAGTGTGATCATCATTCTTAATTTAGTCGTTATAATTTTATCTTTCAAAAGTCTGAGACAGTGGATATTTCTTGATATTTTTTATTTTATTCATTTATTTATTTATTTTTGTGAGGAAGAGGAAAGAACTTTCAGAGGAACCCCAGGACCCTCTTGAAAATCCTAAAAATACCAAGAAAAAAGGAGAAAATAATTGAAACCCGCGATTAAGTTTGTTTGTTTGTGTATTGGGTTTTACGTCCCATCGACAGTATATTAGTCATTTGGAGACGATGTCTACTTAAGACAGATTTAGTGCTGCCACACTGCAGTATCACGCCGTAGACATGTGGCATGATACCACACCCAGTCACATTATCCTGACACCGGGCCAACCAGTCCTCGAACTACCATTATATGCTAAGCGCCAAACAAGGGAGTTGTCGCGGCCGGGGATCGAACCCACGACCCACAAATTTCTGGGCGGACGCTCTAACCACCGGCCACCGGGACCGGTCCTACGATTAAGTGGCGGAAAGTAAGATCTGACAAAAAAGTCATTTCTTTTTTACGATTGAAGATTTGATTTTCACCAGTATGTATTTGTCAGTCCTTTCACCAAAAGCGTGGAGTTTTCCATTGTAGTCTTATCGGGTGTGTGACCCCCCCCCCCACACACACACACCACTAAAAAAAATAAAAAATGCATACATGGTATTTTGAGAAGTCAACAATATGGCGGAGACACCGTGGAAGGAGGGGAATCGGAGATATACTCTTTTGTAACTGAAATACACACCATATTTCTGGAGATAAAATCTGATAAATAAATCGGCACATCAATAATGCATTGGATAACTTCATCCACGCAGAGTGGGTATTAAATCGACAAAGATATCGCGTTGCCGCACTTCGAAATATTTCAAGTACGGTTTTGCTGATATTTTCGATCCTGTTTCATACACAGCTTGTCCAAAGAATCTACATTGATTTTGAGGGCTTTAAAAAAAAAAAAAAAAAAAAGAACGAAAAAAAGAAACAATAAAAAAACGAAAAAAGAGAGACTTTGATTGATTGATTGATTGATTGTGGTATCAAATTCATACCGATCTGAACCAATAAATCATCAGTATTTTTACTTACGTAAAATATGATATTGATAGCTTCTTTATTAATATTATTTCCAGGATGTAAATGACTATTCCAAGAGTGGCATGGTGGCAGGTGTTGTGATTCCTTCACACATTGTCTAGACTGTTACATAAACCACCATAAATCACCCGAACCCGTTAGACATATGAGACGTCGTATGCTATTGCCTTTATTGTGCGTTTATTGTTCCCATACATCTGTTCAGAGAAATTAATTGTTATTAAATAGTAAAAATACGTGATATTTTTTTCAGAAAACAACTTGAAGATAGTATCGACTTTTCTTTTATGGCTGGCAAATAGACCATTTCACTCCGAAATAAGACGTAAATCTACGTAAATCAACGAGCACTCCCAGAACACCTTAGCTACATGCTGGTGTAAGTTTCCATACATTGTTCACTGCGAAATAAACATACATTTTTCCCCAGTCACTGATATGTCAATTCAAATCAGCGAATTATACCGGGTATTGCCGATCCTCTGGTGAAATTTCTCAGTAAAAAGATATTCTGAAATAACTTAGCATATGCTAACATGTCTGACCCTTTAATCAGGGTTGTTCATATATGTGTAATGCCAGTCTTCAGGCACATTAATAGTAGGCCGTGTGTTTTCAAAAATACTTAAGTACGATCTAAGACTCAAGCTGAAATATATTCTGATAGCATATGTCCCCGTATTCTCTAAAGTAAAAATGGTACTTAAGTAAGAATTTCATACTCAAACTCAAACTATGCCCTTTAGGTTTAATAGGGGTTTGAGTATGATACTCAAATTTGAGTCTGAGATCGTACTTAAGTATCTTCGAGAACACGGGGCCTTATTCCCAGTTTTGGGGTTCGGGCACGACAATAAAACTTAGGAATTTATTTTCATGAGCCCCGGATGTGTAAAGTTAGTTTTACCATCAATAGCTCGCATATACCAAAGGGAAAAATAAGAGCAGGGTAAACATTTACATCCGTGTGTAGGAATATATTACACTGTTATTAACCCTTTCCCTCATATAGACTCATTTTGACGCACTCAATGGGTACCACATAAAGCCTGATCTGCAGAAAACCACAGTTAAACCTTACCAAATTTAATTACAAAATCCTCATTTCCAGACCACTGAGGAGCAGCGAACAGCATAAAACCTGATCTGGTTTTATGCTGTTCGCATAGGTCTTTTCATGGTGTCCTCTATGAGGGAAAGGGTTAAGGTATGTTAAAGCGTAAGACATACTTTAAGAAGAATAATCCTGCTAAAAAGAGGTTGAGCATATGGCCATGTACTTAACAACAAGGCCAGATTGAAATATCTTTAATCTAGATAATGAATGTACTCTTATACTACGTTTTTACTTCCCGGCGTTCCTTTGTCTCTCCAGCACAGAACAAGATCAACTGGAAGAATCAATTGTTGACGCCATTTTATCCAAACGCGGCGTTACATACATGACGGCACCGTGCCAATAAGTCAATAAGTTTCTCGCCAACTCTGCAATCACAGATTCTATCCACAAATACTCTTTCCTTTTCCGTGTTCTCCAAGACATTCGTTTACATTATCTATAGTACCGTCTATTTTTATCCATTCCCGAGATTCCTATTATGTACATTGAACCTGAACTTCTTGAACTTTGGACGTTTTTTCCTTATATACGAACAAATAGTAGAATGAACGCTATCAGAATTAAATAGACTGAGAGTAAATTACATCTACTGTGTTTATATATAAATTTATTTCAACGTGCAATACCATCTTTCACCGAGTGGCCATGGAAATTTTAAAACTTTGCTTTAATACCGGTATTAAGATTAATCAAATTTTTAAGGTTATCTATTCATCATTAAATTATAATCATGGTCCTTCAATTGCTTGAAAAAGACTTCAATGCAGATGCAAGTTATAGGACTTGGAGTTATAGGCTCTTTTACTCAAAGTCTATGAAGGCGTCAAGTTGTATTTACTATGAAATTCCCATGACCTCTTGATGGACCATGATCACAATTCAATGATGGATGGATGACCTTAATTTAAAAAAAAAAAAAAAAAAAAAAAAAAAAATCGCAATTACGAACTAACATTTCGTTAGTACGAAATGACATTTCATTTATACGAATTCAAATAAGAATGTGCAATGTTACTTTGAGGGCACACTACGTTTTTTTTCCTTTATAAATGATTTACTTATATCCATACTTAAGAGATATATAATTATGGTACAAATATCATAAAGGATTGCAGCCGATGATTGTTGTTTCCGCTTCATGTTTTAATTGTCTGTTGGGCCAGTCATTGGTGTTTTGAAAATGAATGTATCCGAAATACGTTTCTACCTTTATATTTATGCTTTTCTAGAGTATAGACATATTCTGAAGCGATATCAAAAGCTCATGAATTAAGGGGAAACTACTCCATCATTTACATTAAATGTATCTGCATTAGACTTATCGCCCCTTCGTAACATATTACATCGTACGTGAGTAAAAACAAATATTGCTGCCTCTTGCTTAGTCATTTGTTTAGCTGTTTTATTTCTTAGAACTTAGCGGTCCGATGGCCTAACGGCGTGACCTTAACGGCCTAGCTACGAGAACCTAGCGGCTTGACGTCCTAGTGGCCTGTCGGCGAGTGCTTGATTATCTGATGACTGACTGTTCTGATTACTTTTAATCATTTTAGAAGCATATGTAGTTGAACTATTAACATTTCAATCACAAATACAGCCTATAGCAGTAATTAATGTTTTATAAATTATTTAAACATATTTATTCGTAAAATGTTTTGGTTCTATACGTCAATAATTTAGCCGCAATCTGCTTCGGACGAATACGACATTTTTCACCAAATAATTGTGAATGTAAAGGCTGTGTGAAGTTGGCTCGACATACGACATACAACATACGACATTCAACTCTCACTATTCACGACATTTTTTAATTTTGGAACACATGACATTCAATTTTGATGTCGCACGACATTCAGATTGGACATTCAGATTTTGAATGTCGCGGCACGACATTCGCGACAATGGACATTCAGATTTTGAATGTTGCACGCGACATTCACGACATTGGACATTCATCGCACGCGACATTCACGACATTGGACATTCAGATTTTGAATGTCGCAGCACGACATTCACGACATTGGACATTCAGATTTTGAATGTCGCAGCACGACATTCACGACATTGGACATTCAGATTTTGAATGTCGCAGCACGACATTCACGACATTGGACATTCAGATTTTGAATGTCGCAGCACGACATTCACGACATTGGACATTCAGATTTTGAATGTCGCACAGGACATTCACGACATTGGACATTCAGATTTTGAATGTCGCACGCAAGACATTCACGACATTGGACATTCAGATTTTGAATGTCGCACGGTTCAAAATCTGAATGTCCAATGTCGTGAATGTCGTGCCGCGACAATCAAAATCTGAATGTCCAATGTCGTGAATGTCGCGTGCGACATTCAAAATCTGAATGTCCATTGTCGCGAATGTCGTGCCGCGACATTCAAAATCTGAATGTCCAATGTCGTGAATGTCGCGTGCGACATTCAAAATCTGAATGTCCAATGTCGCGAATGTCGTGCCGCGACATTCAAAATCTGAATGTCCAATGTCGTGAATGTCGTGCCGCGACATTCAAAATCTGAATGTCCAATGTCGTGAATAGCGAGAGTTGAATGTCGTATGTTGTATGTCGTATGTCGAGCCAACTTCACACAGCCGAATGTAAATATACTATTTAGATTTAAATATCTTATATAAATATTTGAATAAATGAGTACACAGAATAGTTGGAATAAATTAAAGGATTTTTTTCCCAAACGGTACCAGAAAGACAAGCTGCACGACATTACCTTTCTTTTTTTTTTAGAAATGTTTGAAATTTCATAAAACTACATTTTTTTAAGAAACTCAGTGACTCTAGGTATGACAATTATACCTTTATATTATATCCAATGATAGTAATTGTCAAAAGTTTGAGTATTTTAACTAATGGTAATATGTGACCTAAAGTCATTCGATAGCCCTTTGCAGCATGTAAATAATACCTTTATACTTTTCATTTAGCTGTAATGTAATAGTAAATCGGGGCCGAACTACAAATAATTTATATATTTATGGATTTGAGCAATGTGCATAAGGCGCAGCTCAAAATCGGCATGGCTCAATGAAATTTAGGTCGAGCTGGGACAGTGTGGTGGATACAACACACACACACACACACACACACACACACACACACACACAGAGTTTGATAATGGAAGTTACACTTTTCCATTGTGAATAGATGCAAATGGGGTTAGTGTGATTTATAAACTTGATTCCTTGAAACTGGATAAACCACACTCATGCAGGAAATTAGTCCGACACTAGATCTGTTGTACGCCATATTACATGTTATATAATTGTACTTGATAATAAAATACTTTATCGCCATTTAGATACATGCTGAAATATACCGGGACGTTCAGTCAAACTAGAGTTGGACCATTAAATTCATGAGAAGTTGATCATGGTATTGAGGTTAGGTCTAAAATTGGTCTTAAGTATTTTACGAGCTAACATATTTAGCGCTAAGTAATATTTTAATACTTATTGACGAATTTCGTCATTTTGTTGTGTTTTTTTTAAATAAAAATACCCGCAATATTTCATTTTATGATATGTCAACCTTGGTATAGACTTAAATATTTGTAAAAGAGGAATTTCAATGGTTGAATGTACCTCAACCTAATTTGATAATTTAAGTAAATCTTAGCTCTAAATGTTGTTGGTTATATTTCGAGTCCGGGTAGAAAGGCTTCTGTTTTTGTGGCGTGTAAATAAAAACAACTTGTTGCCAGTTTAATATACAACACTGAATTTTATTGCAATAAGCACTGAACATGACAATCAAGCAAGTGGCAATATCATTTACAGACAAATATAAAGCAATTAGGAATTATCTTAAAAAGTGATAATGATGCCGAATTCCGATTCTTGATACCTATGACATTTAAGACAATTAACTGTAAACACTATTGTAAAATATTACAAATTGAATTTACTATTATGAATATTAAGAGATGATAAAAAATGGCGGAAAAGTATTCTCATTTCTTTATTTTCAATAGCAGATTTACGGAAATTCTTATTAATGTAAGTCAATATATTATCAATATAAGGTGCAAAAAGTTTATATATGTCAATGTCATGGGATAGAATATGGTTTCCCTAGTAATGTCATAGTCGTCTTCCCGGACCAAATTTTGTCGTTTAAGATCAATTTGGTTTCAGATCAAAGCCACTCATATTTACAATTTAAAACTTTCGCCTTCCAAACGACATAATATAATATGTATTCCACGAACGCTTGCAATGTCGTTCATGATGTCATTTTGATTTATGACGTCAAAAATACTAACAAACAAAGCGTTATCTGCGGAATAAGCGGACAGGTGCTAAAATGAATGATGAACAAAAAAAAAAAAAAAAAAAAAAAAAAAAAGAACTATCAAATATTGTGTTCATGTGTTTTTGCATAATTTTAATCTTTTAATTATCCATAATCATAATAAACATGGCGCCAGTTGACTCAAAATGATAAATTTGCATATTGGTTTAAACAATAAAAGGTTGTACTATGCTCCGGCAAACAAATGCACGTGAACTTTACTTTCTTTAATAACATCCAATAACAATTGGGGGCGGGGATATGTCTGTTTTGGCGTCATGTTCATTATTCACACACAGTATAGGCCAAATAATAATCATGTCATTGATTCAATTCAAGCTCAAAATTTCTAATATAAGAGTAGGTGTATACAATGAATATCAAGCACATTAAAAGCATCCTCAATTATTCAGTTCTCGCCATATTTGTATTCTCGAGCTATATACACCAACAAAATAATTCACCTCGAGTGTGACGTAATTTTACATGGAAACCATCGACAATTGATTGATCCTTGTTTCTAAACTGTTTTTCATGAATATCTTAGATAAAAACATAAAATATTCATTTAATAAAGAAGTACCGATTTTATACCATTTTCACGTATGCTTTTTAATTTTTCAAAACCAACTGTTTAATCTACCGATAGCTCTTAAGTAGCAGGCGATGATTGATTTATGTAAACCAACATCTGTTCTTGAGATATGTTTGATCATCAAAACACTTCTCAAACTTTTTATGTAGGTAATTCATTTAGGGCCATAACTGTTATTAATCTGATAGCAAAATGAACACTTAATACTTATAATAGGCCTTAGCATGCCCATTTACACCCCCAATCCCCACCCCACCCTCAATTGGCCATGTTCCCCCTAACTTGTAGGGGACTCACTATATAAAGGATAAAACGGAAAAATAGCAATTGTACATCTAGTTACAAAACTAAGTGGGCACCCTGCAGTAAAATGGACACGGTGAGTGTGTAATGTTTCTTTTCCTCATTTGGATCATCTTAAATATTGCACTCCAATCTGTGCTGTTAGAAATATTACAGAACTTCATTTAAACTTGTTATAGATTTTGTCTAAGTTTAACTGCTGTTAGTTTTGGACCGATATTTTTCTGTTTGTTATGAAGACATTTGGAGGATTTATATTTATGCATTCAGAAATACAATTATGTGAAACAAAGGTGAGTGACTTTTTTTTTTTCAATAACTTTTTATGCCGGCGCGAACTGGATACTCCAGGATAGACACGTGTACATAAGCCATTTGATAGCGGTAAGTTATCCAAATACGAAATACTAGTACATGGAAACAACTGACACAATTCTTACATAGAATTCTAATGAAGGACCAAAGGTCGCGAGTCATCCTCCTCCAAAGTTTTATATCAGGCTTAGTACTTTAAACATGATAATTGTCTACATATTTTAATTAATAAATGAATTTACAAAAGTACGATAAAAAGTAATCAATGTTGCTATCATTCACTAAGAAATAGACTTCTGGTCACTGATATGTTTATGATATAAGTTCAACATAGCCTTTAAAAAATGCATTTTTTGAGTCTAAGCTTAAGATATAGACTCAGGAGACTGACGCTAAGTAATACTTAAATTCGATCACATATTCCATTATATGACTAAGCTAACAGATATTATTACCTTAAAACAGATTTTGTTTAAAAAAATAAATATTTGGGCATTTTTTTTAAAGAAACAAGAATTATGAAATTTTCTCGAAAGTATTTTATGTATCACTTAGCGTCAAGTTTGGTTGCGAAAATTTGGACCAAGTTCTTTAATTACTTGAATGAATATTGTACATTATGTCCATTATGACGTCACAGCGAGAGTCCTAGCGCGATCATAGTGTAACTTAAATGTTATTGTAATTAGTGAAGAAAAAAATCAGTCCGATAGATTTTATTTCAATTTCGTGATTGTTTTATTTAAGGACTAAGCTTAACACTGTCCATTTTTTTTTCTCTAAAATTAAAAAAGGAAGCTTAAGAGTTATTATTCCAATCAAATTTTCCTTATAAATCCTAATTTTTGGTGATTGAGTAAAAATCCTAATTATTGGAGATTGAGTAAAGACTAGCGTGCAAAATTTACATCATTGGAAAGGAAATTTCATCCCCCTAAGCCGTGAATAACCCATAATGATACTGTTGAAACAGAAAGATAAACATCATTTTTTCTTTTACATACTTCATTATGAAGAAAGAAGGCTTAAACGCGGTCTTATCTTAATTAGAAGTTTAAGCTTTTTCTAAGAAATTCATCTAATTGATGTATATTAATTACAGACTTTTAACACAATCGTAGAAAAAAAATCTCATCTTGCATGAAATGAAAGTAACTCCCAGTAAACTGTTATGCTTCTAGAGTAAGAATATTTTTGAAAATAATTAAAAATAGATACTGCTTTCCAGGAACCGTTCTATAGACTGTTTCACCCCTTATCCCGAAATGATACGTTATAATCCACGAAAATCAGCCAGCACTTCCCTAACACCAAAATTACATGTTGGTGTATAATTCCACAAATGGTTCAGTGGCAAATAAACGTACTTTTGAGACTTTATACCAGGAATTGTCGATCCTCTGGTGAAATATTCTATTGATATCATTATCAACAAAGGTATGGGATATGCAAATCTATCAGTCAGTGCGGTGCTCGTATATATAATTTCAGAAACATGGCGATATCCCGAGCAGCAATTGTCCGAATACCATTCATGCATAACCCGAGGTGAAGTCCGAGTTCCGAAACCAGCTCAATTACTCTCCATAATACTAATTTATAAAATATACTGTTATGAAATTGCTTTTCTTACATATTACAGTTTGCAATTTACACCGATTCCAGTATGAGACGAAGATTTTTTAATTGATTTATTTTTATCATACACCGGTGCGAGTAAATCGCATTGTTTAAGTTCCTTGCTTGCAGAATTATTTCATCCGTATTGGCAGAAGTTGTAAATGCGAAATAAGAATTAAATCGCACGTTCCATGATACGACCATAAACAATGTGCGGTTGTTAATGAACCATTGTTTTTAATATTATCTCGCGATTGAAAAGTTCACATTTCAGTGGTCTACTTATCATCACTCTCATCATCATCATTCTTGATTGTTGAGAAAAGAAAATGTATTACAGAATTGTAAGTTAAAAAGGTTTTATGAATTCGAGTATTGTTCCATCTCTTCGATTTCTGTTGAACTGCCCAACCACTTAAAACATCTGTAGAAGGCATAATCTGCCCAATGACCCACGTTTTGTATTTCAGTACCTAAAAACTACACATCTAAATAATAATAATAATAATAATAATAAAATAAATAATAAAACACACACACATTAGGAACAAGTACTACATTCATTTTGTGTACAATTTATCTCTAGGGTACGCCTCTGGTATATACTGAAGGTAAAAGCAACGCCCTATAAACTTTGTACTCGTTTGTAGACATGTATTATTGTAGAATCATTGATTTTCGTGGGGGAGTAATTTTCGTCGATTTCGTGGACAACTTTATCCGCGAATTTTAATCCCCACGAAAATTATTTATCTAATAAACCCATCCTTTCCTTAGGCATGAATCCACGAATATATGTATCAACGAAATAGACCTTTTTCTTGATGCCACAAAATTTTATGCCAACGATAATAAGTGATTTCACAGTAGACAGTATTAAAGGTTACCGTATATATAGACACCAGAAGTTCAACAAGTAGAATGATATATTTTAGAATGAAGTGGGAGTGTCCAATTGTGGTTAATAATAAAATCAGATGGTGAAATCATGAATCGGGCCACTTATGTTCATATTACATTTTATCATATTACAATATGCTTAAGCGGCTGCTTCCGATTTCGTATAACCATCACATATTTTCTTATATTTAATACGTTACATATTTATAACTAATGAACCGAATTACATTACTCCGCGTCACGCGCGTGTATTTTACTCAAACAGCTAAATCCAATATATTTGATGCAACAAACTTTATCTGAAAAGTTGCATTATTCATATAATGTTGAAAATGTATGAGAATACACATGTTAAATCGTTATTTACAGCTATTATTTAAAACTATTTTCTAGGTGTAAGTTTACAAACAGTAATTCGTTCACAGACCGGTCATTTTTGTTGTTGTTGTTAATATAATCGCGGTTTACTAGCTGAGTTAAAGGCATATGATAAAAAGAATCTGGCATGTATTGTCATTTCATATCAAACTTTAATAATCTCGTTCATGAAAATTGTAATTAAGTAAAGTAAATTAAGTAAAATTTGATATGAAATAACAATTCATGCATGTCAGATTCTATATGTCTGTAACTCTGCGTGTCTTTTCTGTCTAGTTATAGAGATAGTTAAACTACAGTTATAAGCCATTGTAGTTATGGTATGCCTTTAACACACAAAAACAGTTCAACACAAAACTTTGCTTTTATGGTGGGTGTATGATAACCTCACATAACGACAGGGATTCATTAAGCTCGTGCTTAATTTTCAAGAATTTCCCGTAAGTCCCATCTTGGCATGGCAGAAGTAACGGGTTATCTGCAGCAGTAGCTGGTCCGGCATAGAAGTGACAGAGCATTCCGTTGTTGTTGTCGATGTCCTCCCTTGTTAATGCCGTGATGATGCGGAAATTAGATGCTTTGTAAACTGAAAAGAGAACATGCGATATTCCAATTTTCAAAGAATTCCATTTAAAATGTGGGAGTGTAAAATGGAGTGGGTCGTAAGTCACGAAACGCAGAGACGAATAATCCCGATGAAGATTTGTTTACATGTATATTATTTATTTTTTTCGAAATGTTTTTCTTATGAAGGCGCGATGTATTTTGCTATAATCCATAATCAAACAAATTAATTGTAGAGCCAAACATTTTAGCAACATCCTCACCCAATTAGGTTAAACGGGGTAAAAACATAATCAACGAGAGAAACTATAAGGTAAACAAATGACAGTTTATACGGTCATGTTATCGGGCACATTTTGAATCTCAATATGAATTATATATTAACCTGATTTTAAAGGCGTTTCAGCGTGTGTGTTTTTTTCTTTTCTAACGGATAGATTTTTCTAAAAAAATGCATATAAATACTTTAGACTTTAACTAAAAGATATGTGAATTAAAAATAGGGTGTCACCATGCTTGTTTTAGAGATCAAGCTTATGGTAGAGCATCACTTTTTGCTAAAATTTGTTGAAAAAACATGGCATTAAAATAAGAAAGATTTTGTTTCTAAATACTGTAACAGCATTTTAAAATGATATTTTTAAAATATTTTTATATCCATTTGTAACTTATAATGTATTCTATAAGTTACACATAAAAATACTGTCAAATATTCACTGAAAATACAAAACAGGCATAAAATCTCATTTGTGCCCGGACCAAAATGTATACAAAAACTATCCCAAAACTGTGAATGTTTATATATATTTTTCTAAATAAAAATAATTTCAATAGACAGATTTCCTTTATTTTTTCAGAGTCATTTCTCTGATATAAATGCTTTATAAAAATGTAAAAAAAATACATACCTCACCAGAAAAACTGCTTTTTTATTGAAACTTTAGCCAATATTCTTAACACATGAATCTTAAAATTTGGGCTTTCTTCTATCATTCTACTTAAAATAAATGAGAAATTAAAAAAAAATAAAAAAAAAATAAAAAAATACCAAAATCAAAATCAGCAAAATTCATAATCGTGTTTTCATAGAAGAATAAATAGCACCATAAGGGTAACATAGATTTAGAAATGATATAATTCAACAATTGATTTTTAGATGCGTAATAGATTAATCCGTTTCATGCTTTAAGCATGTCTTAATTTTTAACTTTTATTATCATCTTTTTTTCTTAATTTATGTAAGCGATTTAAGTGTTCTGCCGAATAGGCTTTCTTTCATACCAGACCATAAAAACATACTCACGACAACAGTCCGTGCGGATGTGAATAACAACAGTTCCAATTCTTGCCACGTCGGGAAATTCAATGGCCCAGTAGGAGTACGTGTTTCTAGTGTGGGAACATGAGCCGTGGAAGTGATCAGGATCCGTGTTCCCATCGACTGCGAGCTCTGCATACTTTGCATCGTGTGTTGTTGATTGCCACACAGTGGCTCCGGACGTTTGAACTGGGTCTATTAAATAAAGATAGAGACAGATATTTGATTTAAACTGAAAACAATATGCCCATATGTTTTTTTTCAACAAGAAAATGACAAATATCTACTTCAAAGAATAGTATAACATTAATAAACAAAACTAATTAGCAATCAGTATGCATAATACATAATGAAGTTTACATGCTATGCCTAGGCAAGTTATATTTAACACAGAAATCCGGTATATGATGTAATAGTGGTCACGTGACTCCTTGAAATAAACAGACACAACGATAAGACCGATATTAACTGACTTGACTATTTGAGTTTACCGTCGCTTAGAGTTTGCCCGAAATTTTTATCCAATCAGTGAGCCCGAAATTTCAAATTCCTGGTCGATTTAACTTGTTAAGAGTTCGGGATTTTGCAAGACTTGTCTACTTAATTGAGATTTAACTGTTAAGAGTTTACGGAGAACTGCATTATTTCAAATTATGCTCCGCCCTTTTCACGTGATAGCCATATATGACAGTGTTTACTACACACACGAGGTGTGCTTATCATTTAATTCCACACTGGCGCATGTTGACGTCATTTGTAAACATTGAGTAAAGTTGCTTAAATAATCATGTTTATATACACATAAGAATGAAGAGTTTCGGAAATATTTTCGCAAAATGATGATTGCCAGCTCAATCCAAATAGACTTTCTAAGGGAAAAATAAGATAAAAACAAAAGGATTAAAATTTATGTAACATTCATAGGCAAAAGCATATGCATTATAAATTTACTTCCGGAAAAAATAAAAAGATTACACATAAATGACCATTTTCTTTCCATCAGTTTTTACTATCACCATTCTCTTCACACAGATTTGGACACAGATAGTAAGCGTATCGTCGGGGCTATCTTCGTCTGTTACCATTTTGTTCAATTTAGGGCCCTGGGCCGACTTTGGAAGTTGTTTTACATCTTTAACGTCATCTGTCATAGTGTATTTTCGGATCTAGGCTAAGCCTTCGAATTTTCAAACCACCTTGAGAATTTTTCCTTAAGCAGTGTGTGTATTTGATATATCTAAGTCCATTTTCTGGATTTATGCATATTTCGAACTAATCCGCCTGCGCGTCTACATGTTCTAGAAATCCCCTGATTCCAAACAACTTCCCATTGTTAAAGAATACAGCATTACTTAGTCCTTTGGCACTTTCCATTTTAAACACACCGGTATCCCACAGTTTCATTTCGTCGTTCGATGTAACGGGATCTGAAGAGTTTTTACTAACACCGATGCCCTGTGCGTTTAATTCCTTCATTCGAGTGTCTAGGGCAGTTCTGAATCCAGCGAACTCTACAGAATCGGACTTTAAAATATTTACATCGGGTCTTGCACAATCACTACGTAGATAACGTTGGATACCACTAACTATTTGCACAAGAGTATTAGGCGGGTAAGACTTGCCCTCTTGTCTACGAATTTCCAAAATAAATCGCTGTCCCCAATAATCCAAAAGTTTGTAATCCAAAAGTCCAACATCCTCTGGAACTTTGATATCAGGCCCTTCAGGATTGTTCATCGAATTTCTAAACTTAGCCCAAACTCTCCAAATCCCGAGCGCCTACTCATTCGATTGTCTGGTTTTCTTGGGTACTGCTAGGTTATTTCGAGCCTTTATCTCATCTGCTAAAAGAAGTTTTTCAAAGCGATTATTGTCCACCAAGTTCTTTCGCTGTTTTACGTCAACCAGTAACTGTTGGGTACTAATGTGTAAAAGTTGGCTGGCCGACTGATCTTCAACTTCCAATAAATCACCAAAACATTCATCATCAAAGTCATAATCACTCAAATTAAAATCTCCGTGTTTCATGATTGGAACCTGCACGAGAAAGGGGCCGATGGACAAAAACGGTCACCTTTGTTAAGCGGTCACCTTTGTTAAGCGGTCTCCTTCTCTTGTTCCCTTGACTGACCGCTTAAGACAGGTTTGAGTGTATATGATGACTGATCAGACAGAAAGACAGGATGAACTGATGAATATGCTATAAACCATTGTTATTTCTAATTAGTTATCTTCATGTAAGGCCACATTTATACATAAAAATTATTTGAATTTTAAAATTATTGGTTTTCATTTTTATATATGGAATGGAAAATGTTTTATTTTCCGCAATGTTGTTACTTTTTAAAGTCGCGTTTGATATGGTCGGCTACCGACAGCTGTCATTTTGGAAGACATTTGTCAATAGATATTATCCGGAACTCGGCAAATGTGAGTCCCCCCGCCACCCCCATTTATTCGGGGGTACAGATAAATTTTTTACCGTTATAGCTGCATGGTGCACTACCGTTCACAATAGAATTAGTGCTACACCACGAAGTTGTACCTGTAAAAGTTTGTACCCCCTGATTAGCTGGGAAATTCCTTAGTATTCTTAATTCAGGAGTAAGTCTATTGCTGCCATATGTTGTTTGATTATCTTTATTGGTTGTTGATGGCTTTGAACAGCCTTTAGTGACATCGGAGCATTGCAAAGACCCACAAAATTGATTTGCTTACTAGTCATGCACCAAATATTATGATATATTTAAAGTTCTGTTCCCTATTGTACTTTTAGGGGCGAATATTCGTTCAAATAAAACCGAAAGTATTTGGGATATTTTGCACCCAAAACGTCATATTTACAACATTTCTGAAAGAAATTATACATTTAAATTAAGAAGGGACCCGAAAGCACACTTTCTATTGCAACAAAGTAAAAAAACTGTACAGTAACATCAGATTACCTTGGAATTCTAAGAAGTTGAGCTCCCAGTCCGATACTGTTTTAAGCGTTATGTTAGAATATTTTATATGTTTCTTGTTCATTTCACACGCTTTTGATGAAGGCTTGAAATTTACTGAAAAACATCCATATGTACGGTCACACTTCACTGTGCAGTGTATTTTCGAAGATGCTGTCGTCGAAAGAAACGGATCTGTAAATCGGGCATTCGCCAATCTTTGATATTTTGCACCAAGCTGTGTAGAGTCCACGTTAACGCGAAAAATTAAAATTGCAAAGCAAAAGCGCCTCAAAAAAGTCATATCCATTTCTACTATTTGTCTGTATGTCTGTTTGTCAGCTGTTTAATTTGACTAATTCAGCTTTGTCCGTCTTACATTGACAGACTATTCGACTAAAGTGCCAGCAATGACAAATCCTGCGATAATAATCGATAACATTAAATATTATATTAATTATTCATAAATTTGCAGTGTAATGCAAATTACCATTACTTTAAAGGTGTATACTTTATTTTCAGAATCCATGCATTTGACTTCCTAGTTAATTCTTGAAGGTTTATTCCCATGATGTATAATTTGTCGCAAAACTTGAACTCCAATATGATTCATGTACAACAAATTTCGACCGGTCCCGGTGGCCGAATGGTTAGATCGTCCGTCCCGGAATCGGAAGGTCGTGGGTTCGATTCCCGGCCGCGACATACTAAAGTCGTTAAATTGGTATTAGTAAAGCTCTCTTGCTTGGCGCTCAGCAAATAAGGATAGTTCCAGGAGAGGTTGGCCCAGTGTCAGGATAATGTGACTGGGTGCGGTATCATGCCACATGTCTACTGCGTGATAATGCAATGTGGTAGCACTATATCTGTCTCAAGTAGACATTGTCTCCAAATGACTGAAATATTGTCGATGGGACGTTAAATCCAATAAATAAACAACAACTTTTAGAACAACCTTAAAAAAAGTTTCTCTAAACAGTGTCTTTTTTTGTGGTTATCCATCCATCATTTAATTCATCGTCGAATTCCCCCGGCTGACTTATTCCGTTTCACTACATGACATCAGATGTCATGTAGTGAAACGGAGTAAGTCAGCCGGGGGAATTCGACGATGCATTTAATTGTGATCATGGTCCATCAAGTGATCGTTTGTATTTCATGGTAAATATAAGCCTATATAGACTTTGAGGAAAAGAGCATATAACCCCAAGTCAATGGAAGCTTTCATCTGCACTGAAGTCTTTTTAAACATTTGAAGGACCATGATTATAATTTAATGGTGGAAAGATTACCTTAAGGAAGACACTATTAATATATAATAGTTTAACAAGTTCAAGTGGTGTCCATGGTGTTATTATTTGGGTTTAAGGTACCAATTATATACTTAAAATGTATATATAAGCGACTATTGATGGGGTCCTGTTTAATCCACAGTGCCAGGCTGTTTTGTTTTTGCTTTCGTTCAGACTATGTGTCTTGTCATCGTTTCACACCCCACCACACACACAGATTCAAAGAAAAAAACTATATAAAATACCTATGTAGTATGTAGGTTTAAAAAATTATGTGTGGTCTCATTATATAAAGCACCGATGGTCATTGACTAAGAATTTGATTTTAACTTCCATGTGTATATAACGTCTGTTAATATCTGTCTACAGACGCATGGTCATGCAACATTCTGTGATTGTAGTAATATGGGTGGTTTCCCAGGCAATACCGTTACGAATGGTATTGAACCCATATTAAGAATTATGAAAGCTATACTAAGAATTTCTATTTTCGTGTGCCGTCACATACTTGATTGCATTCACTCTTCGCGCATGCGCTCTCTTCGACTGCTAAACTTACAAATTCGCTTCACTGGACTGGTGAAGACGTCATGTTGCGAAACGTGTAACATCGGCGTTTTCCTACGCTTGCCAGGTTTATTTGTCAGAAAATAAAAACTTCACTTACATAAACGAGAGAGAGAGAGAGAGAGAGAGAGAGAGAGGAGAACATTTTTTTTTTTTTTTTTTACATTTTTACTTATTATCTATGAAAGAGCTGCTTTAATGGTATAAATTTATATTACCAACAAATGCAGTCTCGGAATAGATAATTGAATCTAAAAACCCTCTTGAATTCCACATGATCATTCAGTGACAAACACATCAATAGATGACCTTTTATGATTGTCACAGGTATGATTAAATTCTGGCCACTATTGTTTGACTGTTAGTCTAATTTATACGTAGTAAACTTGAGTTGAACATTGTGCCAAATTAAATAAATTCAAATCACTGAGTTTTAAGAAAATTTTTGGGGTTTATGAAAGAACCAGTTCAATCCCATATGGCGTTATTTTCAAGAGGTCTTATTGTTCTTTCCCATGGGAAGGAACATCTATAGTCATACATTTCAACTTGACAGTTTCAGATTCGCTTCCTGCGGAGATGTTATCCCGCTTAGTATCTGATTTGCCTCATGATACCTACGATGAGACGGGATCCAATCGAAAGTGACGTGATAGCAGAAACCGCCATTTATCCGCCATTTTAACGGCCATTACGTGATATCACGTGATGTGCGCCATTTATACGCCATTTTATCGACAATTTTTAGTCAGTCTAGCAGGTGCGTGCAGGTTTAAATTACGGCTTCGTGTTGTCCCGATTAAGAAAACACGATATCAGCCTAAATTGAACTTAGCCCTATTAAAGTCCTTGAATTTCTTGCTTCATTTCCTGTGCTACCATGACTTAAAGAAAAAAAACATTAGAAAGTTTTGACTTGGAGAGAAATGTTCAACCACCTACAGTTTGTCCTTTTCGTACTCTAAGGTTATCTCTTCCATATGCAAATGCTGAAAAACGGCTTTCACTTCATACTTCATCATTTAGAAAAGCCCTGGAAGGAAATTTTGGTAGGCTAAAACTTGTTATAACAAATATTTTGATTCTTGTCTAATTGATAAAAATTAAATTTAACCTGAACAGCCCAAAAGATATGTCCTTCTTCCAAATGTAAATCCGAAGTTAATCCCACATTGTTGAATGACCCACACTTGATAAATTGTTGCCAACAAATCTCCAAAACAAATCTGTTGATCCGTCAAACTCCCCTTCATTATATATACTTGAGCAAAACTCCAAACAATATCTATAAAAAAGATACTCGGCCGTGGTAACCTGCTTGATGATTAGTGTCTGAATGGTTTAACATGTAATAGATTTCGTTGATGCTTTAATAGTTGTGTAATTCCTGTGTCAGTGCAGCTCTTTGAAATACCATGGGTCCAACTTATTTGTACAATCTTGGTAGACATTTACAGCCTTAAAACATCTGCGCATTAGACTTCGTTTCGCGGGCTACAAAACGAAACCGGATGTTGCGTTTTTGTTGAATACTAGTATAGGATCTGTCAGGGTCGAACAATAAATTCCGAAATCTATGTGTTTCCTATTTTTTAGCGTTTTACTCTTTCAGTTTACCTTAAAAAGGTGCAGTGTCTTACTATTCGGGACAAATCGTTGAGAGAAGAAAACGTCAACTTTTAAAACAAACAGAGATCTAAAGAACTCGTTTCCGCAACTCCTTTCTTTCTTTTTTTTTCTTTCAATGATAAGCCTAATTTTATTTCTCTTCATTGCTGTGTGTTTCACAGGAAGTTAGGGTGAAAATAAACGGCCGAAAAATTATGTTCTAAAGAGTAAACAGGTTACATAAGACTTCTAGAATTTTCCATAGAAAAAAAGAAAGTTCCAGTAAACAAATATATCAATTAGATCTCCTAATAGAACACTCCAGAACAAAACTAGTAAACAAGTTATTCTTAGAATAGGGATTTCCTTCCGCAGTGTTGTGTATACATAACTAGGTTAGGTATAATATGTAACACCAGCCATAGCGAAATACTTTCAAAAACAAAGTCCATAACATATTGACCTCGTGTCAGTCATTCTTTGGATTGATGCATGATTATTTTGCGCTCTTTTGTTCGGTACCGTTTTAACTGTAAGAACATAACCTTAATTTGCAGCCATTGAAATCAGGATCCGTATATCCGCTCACTTAATCATTAAAAAAATATTATAGAATATTAGGAGATATTTTGACGCGCTTTTATGACTCCAGACACATTGATGTGTTGCTTTGGTAGTATTATCTAATACAATATTTGGAAACGAACCTCTGGAAGGAAAATAGGGAAATAAACCGGAAAAAACAACAACAAAACAGCTATGAATTCGTATTTTCAATGCAAATTTTGGTATTTAAACATGGTTTTTCCTCCGTTATAGAATAATTATCTTTAAACACGCAAACACATATACTGTCTCTAAAATAGTACATTAAACAATAGTTGTAGCTTCAATTGATCAGATCAATTATTTTATCACCTTTCACAAGTATTATTTTAGATATATTTTCTGACAGATGAAACTGTAAGGCATCAGAATCAGCCAAAAAGGTTTTGACAGCAGTTGATTTGGTATCTTTTCATTACCCTTTTTACGTTGGTTTGTATGCTGGTTTGTTTGTTTAATGGATTTAATGTCCAACCGACAGTATTTCAGTCATTTGGAGACGATATCTACTTGAGACAGATATAATGCTGCCACATTGCAGTATCATGCCGTAGACACGTGGCATGATACCACACCCAGTCAAATTATCCTGACACCGGGCCAACCAGTCCTGGAGCTACCCTTATATGCTGAGCGCCAAACAAGGTAGCTATACCAATGCCATTTATTACGACTTTGGTATGTCGCTGCCGGGGATCGAACTCACGACCTCCCGCTCCCGAGGCGGACGCTCTAACTACTCGGCCACCGGGGACGGTCCCGGAATTTGTACGGACAACGTGCGATATATGCAAAGAGCCAACTGGGTCCGAACCGGCACAGTCCGGTTTCTGATTGGATAATCGTAGGATCATGGTCTCCAAGAAATAACCTCAAAAATCACCGTCAACCCTCAAATATCAAAGATGCTTGCCCGGACTTCGGTTGGTCAACATATACAACCAGTATTAACCGGTTCTCGTCAGATGACCTCCCCGGCTATCCCCCGATGACTATGTCACACCGTTGCACAACAAAGTTTAGTCTGATTTCATCTCGGGACTGCCTGAATTATTACTGTTGCGTTGCCGGAAGCTGTGTCACAGACCACTGGTCGCCGCAAACAAAATTTTAAACGTGTGTCACCGGGGTTTTTCTATTTGAATTGCGCTGATTTTCAGCCTTTTCTTTTTCCCGGCACCGATGGATAAACATGTGTATCTTTAATTTTATAACATTATTTAGTAATGAAACATTAAGGTTTGTATCAAATTTGCTTAAAATATAAATATTAAATGACTAAATATATAGTCACTCTCAAGGTAATTCAAGACATTAGTAAATTGCTAAAAAAAAGCATTTTTTTTTTATTCTGATAATCTTTCCTGGTAGTTTATGGATTTGAACAGCTTTTAGCGACTTTGCAGCATGGAAACAACTCATAATCAAAGCGATGAGATAACAGGGTTTTTAATATGATGATGTCGCATTTCTTTTGTTTATCAAAGTAAATTCAATAGGCGAGAATCAAATTTTCAAGCGATGCCAATGAACCCAATGTTTTAAACATGTTGAAAACCCACGTTTACCTTACTTGAATACGGTCTTAAAAAAGATAAACACATCATCGAGCCAATCTATGAAAAATATCGTATGTCGTACGGGGGGGGGGGGGGGGGGCGTCACTTATGACATATTCTTTCCACGGGATGGTCCAATGGGTGTCCAACAGTTTTTTCCCCAGGGGATTAGGGCCTTATTTTCTTCTTTACTCTTCTTTTCAGCCCTGATTTGAAGTCAGAACACTAGAATACTAGATCTATCTACAGATGCAAGGTCACCCAATGCAACATTCTGTGATTGTAAAAAAAATGGCTGGTTTCACCACCGCAGGTAATAGCGTAACGGACGGTATTTAAAATATTTTTAGAATTGTAATAAACATATTATTTAGAATTTCTATATCTGTGTGCCTTCAAATGACTGATCATATTTACTCTTCGCGCACGCTCTCAATTAACAAGCTGGACTTACGAATTTACTACCTGGAACTGCTAGCGGAAAGAGGTACAGTCAGCACCTGCTTCCGGGATATCGTATTTTATATTATAACCAAATTTCCCCGAAATGTTCGTTTACGAAAATATCGTCTTCTAGTGCAATGTGATCTACACTTGACTTTTTTTTGTCAAAAAATGAAATTTCCGATAATATCATTATAATTGCAATGTTACTGAAAATCAGAATATATCTAGATTATTTCCAAATTATTTTTTATTTGAACGTTTTACCGTGCATAAAATGATAATTTTTAACCGGATATTGACAAATGTAAGAAACTAATTCAGTCTGGTGCTGAAATAACGTAATGTGACATGACTGTCATTTCATAAACTCATTTATTTTTAATGATTAAAATTAAGTTCGTAAAAAATTCGATTTAAAATCATGAAGTATGATAAAATCATAAAAGTATGATAACAGTTTACACTTATCAACAATCGACGTGGGTTCAAATATTATATTCAATAGCAATAGAAAGTATTTGACATGTTTGCACCCAAAACATCACATATTTCTGAAAGAAATTATACATGTAAATAAAAAAGACCAGAGAACACATTTTCTATTGCGTCTTTTGCAACAAAGTAAACATGTATAATAATGGCAGATTACCTTGGAATTCGAAATAGTTGAGATCCCAGCCCGATACTGTTGCCAGAGTTGTATTGGAATATATTATATGTTTTTTATTCATTTCACACGTTTTTGTTGAAGGGTGATGATTCACTGATATGCAACCTTCTGTCCTGCTACACTTCACTGTGCAGTGTATTTTTGAAGATGCTTTCGTCGAAAGAAACGGATCTGTTAATCGGGCATTCGCCAATCTTTGATATTTTGCACCAAGCTGTGTAGAGTCCACATGAACGCCAAAAATAAAAACTGCAAAGCAAAAGCGCCTCAAAAAAGTCATATCCATTTCTACTATTTGTCTGTATGTCTGCTTTTCAACTGTTAAATTTGACTCATTCTGTAATGTCCTTCTAACACTGACGGATTCTTCGACTGAAGTACCAGCAATGAGAAATCCTGCGACAGTAATCGATAGCAATAAGTATTAAAATCATGCATATATTGTGCCGTAAAATGGAAATCAATCTGACTAAAGTCATCTCCTATATATACGCCACGCTACATTAGGATCTGAGGACGACCCGTTGACGTTCGTGTTCTGGATATTTCTGTCCCAGCCAATCATATCGGAGCTTGCAGAATTTTTTAAGTGTTCAATATCTATATTTAGCACAGTCATTTCAGCAGGAATATTAACGTCACCTTAGCGACGTCTATAGAATCAGTCAACGTCGACATTGAAAAGAAAATATATGCGGCCATTTTGTTTTGTTATGAAAGATATTTTCCTGACTTGACGTCAAAATAAACAATACACAAATTATAAAATAAAGTTACTAGTTCAACCAGGGTGCTTGACACACTCTTGTCTATTTTTAGCCAATGTCATCGCGTCTTTATGAAATTAACACGGTTACAAAATTCGAATCGGCAGAAAGTGTATTCAAGTGAGGGGCATTATAAAAGTTTAAGAGAGAGAAATTGTATGCTGCAATTTGATGAGAGCTACCAGGGATTCTATAAACAAATACCTGGAGCTACATTACACTTAAATGAAGACAACTATGAGATACAATTTCGAATTATTAATTGGAAATGTTATGGTAACGAATCTTAAATCAGGGTCTCTTAATACCGAATGTATTTATGTAGAGACTTTTAAAAGCGCTGCAATCAGTGAATAACATGTAAACATTCAAATACACATTTCCTAATTCAAGGAGAGAGAGAGAGAGAGAGAGAGAGAGAGAAAGAGATGATGATGATGATAATGATGATGATGAACTGATGATGATGTCATTTTGAGATGATGAGGATGTCATTTTAAGATGATGATGATGATTATTGTCATTGTAAGTTTAAAAGACCAATAGCAGCAAGGGTAATTGTAAATACATGAAAAATATACAGGGAGAGCAATCAGTTGTGAGTTTTAAAATTGCATGGCATTAAAGTAATTTACATTGTCATTTCAATGATTTATTTTCAGTAATCTTAATCGACACACACACACACACACACATTTTTTTTTAAATTAGGTCATCATTGCATTTGTTTTATCAAAGACATGAAAAAATTCTCTCTCTGCACTACAGCAAACAGCAATGATGTCAGTAGTGTAGGGTGGCAGTATGGTACCCTCGGTACCATAAATTTTTTATGGTACCGAGGGTACCATACTGCCACCGAAAATTTATGGTACCGAGTCGAAAATTTATGGTACCTTGAGTATATACGAAAAAAGATTTATGGTACCGTATGTTGCATGTAATAAAAACATTTCCTACCTGTTAGATCTAATTAGGATGACTTAAGATCTGATAGAGAGAAAGAGTATGCATACCAAACATTCCAATGACGCGATATTGTCATTTTGACGTCATGTTTTATTTCTTAGTTAAAGGAGGACCACTTCTTAACGTTATGTAAGTTAAAGGGGGATTGACAATTTTCTTATTAATTGTGGTCCATACCACACGTTGTACAGTCCCATCCCAACACATATCTCTTCATCCATCCTGCAAGGAGATGCAAAAGACAACGGGTTAGATTCTTGTCACCTATGAAGTTCAGGCTGTCTCCCGATCCCTGTAGTAGGGTAGATGGTACATCTTCAAAGGTAACTGACAGGTAATTAGGGAGATCTCCCCTTTCTATAAGAGTGAGATATTGATCATACACCTCAACTCGGTCGTGATAGCTGTCTGGGTCGCTCTCTTGTTCCTCCATGCTGGGATTGTCGAGGAACAATTTTAGTAAGTCTGGGGTGGACATACGTGTGTACGGTCTCATGTTTCAATCATGAATAATAAAGTATAGAGTATGTGCACTGTTTTATAGTACCGGATTGACCTACTTTATTTATCGAGTGTTGGCGCACACCAATCAGAGAACGTTATTTTCCATCCAATAAAAAAATGATGTGTTCGACCTTGACCTGAAGTGGATTGACCTACTAACCTACTTTTTCTTGACTATAAATTGTGTAATGCTGTGTATGTATTCATTCTTCACCATGAAGTTCCTTTGTAACTTATTCCGACGTGCAAGGAAGGCGTTACGAAAGGAGAAGAAAGTGGAAGTCAAGGAAGAGGGTATAAAGGAAGAGGGTGTAAACATGTACCCGAGTTTACCCCCTTTGCCATTGTACCCGGATTTGTCAGGGTTTTACCAGCAGGCATTACTGGCGGTATTTATATTTGAGTGAGTGCTAGACACTTCTCAAAAATAACGGTCCTTTTCAGGACCATTACAATGATGTAGAAAGGATAACTAATACAATTGTCATATGATTTTTATTGTGTTTAACAACAAACATGTGTCATACAGCAACAATGAATTAAACGTGGGTCATACAGCAAATAATGAACATAACACAACTTTGTTTTCGAGTCTAGTGTTCAAATGTCACATTTTTCGCTTCTTAGCTGGTCGGTTACACTTGGGTTTTACGGTAGGTTTCTCCACCTCAGAGGCAGCCTCTAGCAACTCAACATCACTGTCCGTCTGTGGCACTGTCTCAACTACGTCCATTTTCTGCATTTCACTGTCCGCCTGTGCGTTTACTGTAGGTACAGCACTATTCATCCCTTTCTTAGGACAAGCGGATGCAAAGTGGCCTTGTTCGTGACAGCTGTAGCACACTGCAGGTTTTGGGCAATTAGAAACAAAATGTCCCGGTTCATGACAACGGTAGCACACCCGTACTGTTTGAGGTGCTTTCTTCGTACATGCCGATGTATAATGCCCCTTTTCCTGACAGCGGTAGCATGTCACTTGTCTTTCTGTTTCTAGTCTGATCAGCTTGTCACTGATAGCTTGTACTTGTCCTTTCACCCAGAACTCAAATGTATTGCAGGTCATTCTGAAGAGAGCAGTCTGAATCAGGTTTGAGAGTGATGAAGTGGACGGGTCACACCGCACTTTATAGGCCTGAGATCAGGTGGGCGGAGCTTAGATGTATAAACAAGAGGGCCAAGATGGCCCTGTGTCGCTCACCTGAGTAAGATGGCTGTGTTAGGCATAATGACAAAAAATCTGGCATCTAAAAGTGTTTTTCTAACATTTGACTAAGTGACCTACATATTGATCCTACCTGAATTTGCACTCAACTGGGAATTCATGCAGTCATCATTCATATTAAGTTTAATGAAGACTGGGACAAAAATGTAGGC
>CM037789.1:55404563-55454563 GCA_021229015.1 Solen grandis | reverse complement strand
TTTTTATAACCTGCCAGATCTCCAGGTTCAGTTTCGGAGTATTGATTCCATCTGGGTTCTCTGTTACCTGGCACTTCCCTGCCAATTTGACTTGTTTGTCATCCTTACTGGCAGATAACAGCTTCTAAGTCCTGTTAGACTAGAAGCCCTTTGGTCTCTTCCAGTTCTAAGGCTGCATCAAGGATTTTAGATACCCCAATCGTCGCAACAGACTGACTGTCTTAGGTCAATATTACAGGCAGACACAGATTCTTCAATTCTACTGGTATCATTCTGAACTTAGTCATGAAGTCGATCTACGCCTGACTCCAAACTGTACATTAACCTTGCCACCACACCTTTGACGTTTTTCAATTCTGTAACTCAGCAGAATTATTGTTTATTTGAACCAAGTGCTCTGCAATTGTCCCGTTTTAGGTGGCACGTCTGAACTGTCTTTCCGACTGTCCATCACATCGCATTGCATGTACTGGAATTCGTATGTTCTTGCCATGTGATACCTTCTGTGAAATCCACATTCGATGGTTTAATTGTTTAAGAAATTCAATGCTCTATTCTATTAACAAAATGTTCCAAATAAATCAATGTTCAGTATTAATCCGGTAATGGGAGTAATGAATCACACAATAAGAGTACACAATTAAAGCGTATGAAATAAACTCATATATTAGCATAATCAAAAGTTGTCATATGTGTTTACAATGGCCTGTCTGTTATCAGTAATTTTATCTAACAAGGACTATAGTGCGATTGATAATATGTATCTCACTGGGACCCCTCGCGAATGAATATAATACATCAAATTAATATATATGAAATAAAGAGAGAGAGAGAGAGAAAGCAAAATTTATAGTTTTAAAACATAAGTTATTACCACTACAACAATAGATATTTTACAGGGTAAAATATTCAAACTTCATTTAGTTTACCTGGAATGAACAAGAAACGATATCGTTCATAAGAAATCATCTCGTTGGAACTGTGGCGTGTGTGTGGTTCTTTGTTTTGACTGAAAGAAACCCGCAAGTGTGAGCGCGTGAACAAATGTTTTATCACGTATGTGCTGCGCCGAAATGAACCAGGATCGAACCCGGGTAAGCTTAAACCAATGCTACGCCATCGGGCGTTCTCGTATATGGATACATATGTGGCTAATATTTTGTCCTCTTTAGCCACATGAAAGACGATTATGGCCATATAAGAGCTTACGGAATGAATGACATTAAAGGACATTTGATTTTATCCATTGCTTCTTTAGCCACCTAGGTATCTATAATCTATAATTATGTAAATGTGGATCACCCTAGTAACGTTAAAATTCGGGAAAATTCACATTTGAAGTCTACTAAAACCCCACCCTTTAGGCATTGGCAAACTCTCAATATTCTAACATTGTATGCTATCCAAAGTTTAATGCCTGGACCCGGTACCATTCTCTGTAAAATTCCTGTGTGTGCTCGCCGCTCCCACCCTCGGGCAAAACATTGATAGGTGCATAAATAAAGTGTCAAAAGTGGCCACTGTGTGTGGTATCAGACTACTTGTTTACAGCGTGATATAACCGTGTGGAAGCATTAAACCCGTCCCATGTTGACAAAGTCCTCAGATAACTGGTTTATAATTGTTTGAACATTAAAACCAGAGCCGGATCCAGGCGTTCAGGTTAGAGGGGGCGCTATATTAAAAAATGTAGGAAGTGACAATGCAAGCGGCTTGTCGCTTTGCCCGAGCCCTGAGAAAGGTGCCGTTCCGGTTGGACTTAGGATCCGCGGGAACTCCCCTGCGAATCGCTTGTTGTGCCCCCCCCCCCCCCCCCCCTTCGTTTGAGCCGATAATGAAAGCTAGCAAAACAAAAAGACATCTAAAAAATTACATCAGTTAAAGTTTACATGCATAGTTATGTATAGCACGTCACGGTTCCCACATTTTTAGGGCGGCTCTCTTACATTGACAGGGATAAGGATTTGTAACAGCGATGTGAAGAATGTGATGGCCATCGACAGTCGTGCTTCACACACATGATGCAGGCAATTGAACAGCATTCTGCCGGGGTAAGATAAAGACGATCTTTTGTTGATATGATTCAAGTTGCCGTGCTTCAGCGGTAATTATCAGGTCTGATGAAAAGTGATGTTGATGTTTGCAGCAGCTGTAGTGACAGTATTACCCTAACAGTAGAGTTGGTAAAAGTGCGACGTTGTACAGTGGTAACATGCCCGCATGCAGATCCGAGGGTTGTGGTTTCGAAGGATTTTTTATGACCTTCTCAGGAGCAAAGTACTAGTCCAACCCAGGAACCGTGGAGAGGGATAAGTGTAAGTAGCAAGAACTTGTTTCCCAGTCGGCGTAAAATAAAAGAGGTTTAAACTAACAGTAGAGATAACGTTTCCCTTTACATTTAATGGATAGTTCCCTGACCCGAACTTTTATTTGAATAACATTAGGTTTGGCCGCAAACAATGACACGTGCTCCTTTGTTAACATCGTGTTTGTGGGACAAAATCTAACTGTAATCTATTGTTAAGATATGCTAATAGGTGGGTCAAGAAACTATGCATTAGGTGCGCTTCCTGTCTTCCTCCTTTAGCCGAAAGCTACATAGTTTCGTCTTTAGACATGCAACTATCCTCATTAAATATTCATGGCTATTCAGTGATCATTATACCAATATCATTTTCTTATTTGTTTGAAAATTACACTTGTTGGTCTTATTTCTTTAAGTATACTTTAAAGGTTTGCCCAAGAGAGGAATCTGAACAAAATTTGTGAAAGTAAAAGACGTTGTGACATAACACGACTAAGTGAAACAATCTTCAATCGTAAATAATAAAAGTGTATCTTGTGTTTCAAAACCTGTCTTTAGCGGTCATTCATAAAACAGTGACTACATAGTTCAGGTAGCTGCTTAATAGAGGTAAAATGAATTATAAACTACCTTTATTGGAATCTTATATTTGCTTTGAAAGTGTTCATCCATATTTAGTGAATGATTTTCTTCGTAGCACAACACTTACTTGTTTAATTACTGACTGTTTCGTCTACTACTGTAGACATGCTCGGAACTACTGTCAGTGTGACAACGTTTCTCTTGCGTCTCTGATCTTCAGGAATTTCTTACATAGGTTGGCGAAAAGGGGGTCGTAGATTCCGGAAGGGAAGTCTCATAACCGCCCCTTGTAACTTGATCAGTATTGCATCTTTTGTCTTTCTTACACTACAGTCCTTTCCGGATTTCGCCGATCTACGTAAGATAGTTGTAAAGAAATCATTCACTAAATCTTGGATCTCGGTGACCAGATGGTTAGAGCGTCCGCCTCTGGAGCGGGAGGTAATGGGTTCCATCCCCGGACGCAACATGCCAAAGTCGTAAAAATGGAATTGGTATAGCTTCCTTGCTTGGCGCTCAGCATATAAGGGTAGTTGCCGGTGTCAGAATAATGTGACTGGGTGTGGTATCATGCCACATGTCTACGGCGTGATATTGCAGTGTGGCAGAACGATATCTGTCTCAAGTAGAAATCGTCTCTAAAATTACTGAAATAATGTCGGCTGGACGCTAAACCCAACAAACAAACAATTAATTCTTTAGTTGGGGAAGTAACTCCGTTTATAATATATCAAAGAGGGGATAGATTTCTTGTCTTTAAATGTCTTAAGTTCTTCAGTTCTTCCTCATATAGATATACATCTCAGTAAAGCCTCTATCAAATAACATAAGAATGAGGCTTGTTTGATAAAATATTTACGATTATCAAGTTTGCAAATGTTTCCTTACATTAGATTTAACATTTAAACGTGACAGAGGTCGTGGGTTCGATCCCCTGCCACGACATACCAGAGTCGTAAAAAATGGTACTGTTATAGCTCCCTTGCTTGGCGCTCAGCATATAAGGGTAGTTGCAGGACTGGTTGGCCCGATGTTAGGATAATGGGACTGGGTGTGGTATCATGCTACATGTATACGGCGTGATGCTGCAGTGTGGCAGCACTATATCTGTCTCAAGTAGACATCGTCTCCAAATGACTGAAATACTGTCGGTTGGACGTTTAAGCAAACAAACAAACGAACATAAACGTGACAAATATGAACATGTCAATTCTTCTCTCTTTTACAAAGTGGCAGTCTACAAACAAAAACATTAGGCTAATTTATCGTTCGGCAGTTATTTATTTTATCTAAATTCTTAGTCACTCATTCATTTATTTAAACGGATTTAAAGACTTTTGACTAAGATAAGAGCTTGAATGATTAAAAAGAATATCAGTCATACGAGTACAAGGTTGGTGAAGGTAAAAATGGCAGTGTTGGAACACTCAATACTATCACGGGGTGAAAGTAGGTTGTCGCGAGGGGTCACATATAAACGGATACGTAACGTTACTTTCTTATTACAAATACAATACATGTTCTATTGGACCTTCCATAAATAATATTGTAGATATCTGTGACCTTGACTAGGACTCGCCCTTGACCTTTTCTAATGTTGTATCATCATTTGGCGTATTTTTTTTGTATATTAATGCGCATTTGTTGCCGTCATACTGATCAATATAATCGTGTCATTGATCGTTATATTAGTTGTAATATCAGTGTGTGTGTGTGTGTGTGTGTGTGTGTGTGATTCATTTTCAGTGGTTGTAATAATCATTTTCCAAAAAAAAAAAATGAAAGCAAAAATGCAAAAAGGACTAGATGTTAAAGACATTCATAATCATCCGTATAGTTTTCTTTGCTTCTTTCAGATCATGAGCTACAAAGGCAAATAGGTATATATCTATACATGCATTATCTTATTGAAAAAAAATCATAACTACTACTTATATTTTCATCTCTGACGTATTTATGTCTTGTTTTTTTTGTTTTTTTTTAAATATTCTTTGGTGGTAAAAGCATTAAGCCCAAAAATATTTAGAAATAGAAGAAAAAAAAACTCATATTAATATCTATATTTCTTTATCTATTAATTTGAAATATTGTAGAAAAAGGTTGCCGGAACCCGCCAAAGGTAATGTATGGGCATGTCGAGGTAACCCTTGAATTACATGAATATGGGTCGAATGTGAAGGTCATGTGCTTACCTGGGTATCGGCTGCTAGACCTCCTCTATTTACTTGTTGGGACTTTGGCAAGTGAACTTCCACGCCTTTTTTTGACGGTACATGTATGAATTTCTAATTATTTTAAAGAAAGAAAAAAAAAAACGTAAAAATAACAACATATTTTAAAGGAGATTCAAGTCATTTTGTTTTAATCTATGATAGTGCATATCGTTTCTCTCCCATGAATATTTCTAAGCCTTTAATACAACAACATGATATTAAGGTATTCCACAGTCATTCTGCTGAAGAAGTCTGTAGTATACAGATGAAAGCCCCAGGTTCGCTTTTCAAGCATTGTGTGCAAAGTTGAAAACTTTAAATTTTCAATAATAAGAAAAATGACCCCTAAACAGAGGTGGCCGATAAGTGAAGGTTAAAAATAACGAAATACTTTAGTTTGGTAATATTAAAACTGACCGCTAAATAAAGATTGACCGCTTAATACAGGTGGCCACTAATACAGGTTCAACTGTTCATATTTTTTCTCTGTTGATCTTTTCTCTTACTGTTAATTTAGGTAACACCTGACTCTTGTTTTAAACGACCGTACTTAATTAACATTACATATAATCATGCAACAGGATTTCAAATTTACATGTGCTCTAAATTTAACAATACAGTAATATACATTTCTATATAGCATATGATCATTATGGTATCATACATAGTGGTTTTTGAAACACACACACACATGAACACACATGAACGTATCATTTTTATAATTATACCTTCAGATACGAAATATATGATCCCCTCGGTCTGTCTGTAAAAGAGATTTGTCCGTCTAATTTCTCGGCTACCTTTGGCCGGATTTTGATTAAACTTAACAAGACTGATCAATACAAAGCCTGGTTGCGCATACTGTAAACTTGTCATGATTTGCTTGATTTTGAATGAGCCCACCGCAAGAAAAAAAATAAATAAATAAACACACAACCACAAATTGTCTTGTTAGCTTGAATCAATTCATTTTGATATACGTTGTTTTGGAGATTGGAAACTATGTATTAGGTATGTAAACGTGAACATTTATTTCATACATACGAAGCATACTCCGCGCGCGCATGTGTGTGAAGGGTTGTGTGGGTGTAGATCTTAAAGATGAAATTAATTAACACGTTAAAGTGTTTGTCAAGTTCCTGGGGGACCACTGGGTCGATCCAAGGCCGTGGTAATACATGATAACCTCCTGGCAAAATCCAGCAATAGATTGTATATATAATACAAAGATACGGTAAGAACTGGGTATCAAGCTGATGTTTCTAGGGGCTTGAATTTAAAAAAGTAAAACAAAAAACATGGCTGATCAAGGCTCTCTATATATAGTCACAAATCAAACATATTTATTGTAAAAGTAATTCACACAAATAGAATATTCATACGCTATATTAAGGGTGCCATGGAAACGTACATGACTGCAATCCGATTGTTGTTTGTCAATTTGGAAAGGAACTTTAAGTGCTTCGGATTATATATTTACTTTGTTTTACGGTATTGTCATATTATGACAGAGGCAAGAAAAATTTATTTTCCTCGAGTGCGAGAGTGGTTTGGGATAAATATTTTATTTACGACTGAGAGTAGTGAAGAAGGAAATAAATAATTCAAACTTAACTTTATTTTCAAACCTACAAAGATATTCAGTTAGAAATGTGCGCAGCGCCTCGTATATAGTCTCCAATGTCACTAATTTATTACTTTTAGCCATTTTTGTTGTTAGCACAATAAGAGTGAAGCCTAAAAGTCTGGTGCATTTATGAAATTTATGAAATAATTACTCCTGTCTCGTTCAGCACAGCGCATAATCCAAACAAATGTGCAATGCAGCACAGAATCGCTCTGCTTTGAACCCGATAAAAGTTTCCATTAGTAATATATAAATTGTTCATGTCAGCCCCGTCAGCGTATTTCAAACACACGCGAAACTATGAAACGCTGAAACATTGACGCAACTTTCTGTCAAAATCATTACCTAAAGTGCTTAAATACGTCACAGACGTTGGTGTAAGGTCGGTTTCGGAACGTACTGAATGACAGTCATGAATTTTCAATATAATAATGTAGAGACTATAAACAACTGTACACGGTGTAAGATGTTCGGTCGTCTAGTTGAATCATTTGCTGCTTTAAAATCTGCACAAGATGTTTCTTCTCCAAACAAAAAAAAAAGAAGATTCAAAATCCGCGGCCTCGCACACAATTGTCTTCACACCCTAGGAATTCGTGCCTACACGTTCAGTTAATCCAAACTACGCCCCTGTGTGCTAAACTCAAGCAAACACTCACGTAATGATTTGCAAAAAGTTTTAGTTCCGAAATAGAAATATATTTGGTACATTGTATGATTTTTTAATGGCTTTGTATTGCAACAGTACTGGTATTTAATAAAGGCGGGTGTGGGGGCTTATTTTTTGTGACTTGACTTTTTTACAGCTACAAAATTCTTATAAAAAGTAACTGACCCAGTGCGGGAAAGAGTTGATTCGGGACCACGTTGTTTCACAATGTTGTAACCGCTTCAGAACATCAGCATGACGAATTTTGACATGATAACATGCAGAAATGACATCACGTTGTAAGTTCACATATTAGAATGTTGTGTAAATAAGTTACGATATAAAATAGGCAAAACATAATATGGTTTGAACAACAAATCACGTGTACGGATTAATCAACACAGTATTTTGAGTAGTAATTACATTGTTTTGAGAAAATAGAGAAAAGCTTTAATAAAAAAATTATGTTTTATAAGTAAACAAATGACGTTTGAACAAGACAATATGTCGTTTTAACAAGATACCATTTCATTATGACAAGACACCTTGTCGTTTGGACATGATATCATGACGTTTAGACGAGACAGCATCTCGATATGACAAGCCATGATAATACGTTACATGGTCAAGATACCACGACATATTGACAAAATAACATGCATGTCCGACATGATATCACGTTATACGGACAAGATACCACGAAAAACACGCCCTTTGGACAAGATCAAACATTCATCAGACTGGATATCATATTAAGTTACCACAACAGTGCAACACTTGAGAAAATATGAAACAATTTTAACAAGATAGGACATTAAACAAACAAAACAACTTGAAATCTCTCAATATAAGACAGTTACGGCGTTCCATATTTATCCACTATGCAAACATTCATGTTAAGAAGGTAATAAGGATCCCAAAGAAAATAACGCCAATTCTGTTGATGAGATTTACGACGATTCTGTTCGAGAGGCAGGGGAGTCAAAAGTGGAGGGAGTGGAGGAAACTTCCAAAGGCAAACCATAATCCTTATTTGATTAGAAGGCTATTACTTATATAACGTCAAACCTGTCTCTAGCGGTCAGTCAATGGAATAAGAGAAAATTATCGTTTAACAGAGGTGACCGTTAAATGAAGGTTTAAAACAATAAAATGCCATAGTTTGGTAATATTAACGCTGACAGTTAAATACAGGTTGACCGCTAAATACAGGTTGACCGCTTAATACAGGTTGACCGCTTAATACAGGTTGACCGCTTAATACAGGGGGTCGCTAATACAAGTTTAACTGTAGTTCCGTCCAAAAACGTTAATTGATACATTTAAGGTTGTGCAATTATTGCATTAAAGTTATTGACGCCGAGTTGAAAAAAAAATAGTTTTCACGGGAGATAACTCATGACAGCAAAATTATCAAGGGAAGGTAATAAAAGAACTCCTGTCACTTGTCATAGCATGTCAAATTGCCCCTAAGATTTCCATTGTTTGACATTTTAAAAGCTTATATTGTGAAGTTAAATGCATGGCTTTGATGAAATTGATGGCTATTAGGGTTCTAAGACCTTAACCTCACAATTTAAAACATACCTAATTGCAATTTTTTCTAGAAATGTTGTCCTTGCTAATTGATTGCTATATACGTGCACTTAACTTAATGCAATAAAGTTTAGTGTTGTACCATCAATATGTTGTGATAGTTGTTTCTTTCACACCAACGAACAGAAGCCTCGTCACCTAGACTCGAATTCCTTTCACAATGCTTTTCGCTGAGTTATACTTAAAATATTAGAATAGGTAGAGGTGCATTTCACCATTCATAAACTACTAGATATTTAAGTATATTGATAAGTTGGCATATTTATCAAAGTATGAAATATTTTAGTTAATTTGTATAAGAGAAACAAGAATGGTGAAATTCACCTCTAAGTTTTTCAGTATTTCTAAGCGCTAAATATGTTAGTTGAAATTCGAGCCAGTTCACCAATTCTCGAAAAATATTTAAATACAATCTCAGGCGTAAACTTAATACCATGTTCACGTCCCTATCAATTCTTATGGCCATATTTTTGTTTCAGCTTCAAAATTATATTTAAAGTGCCTGTATGTTTTAGCGTAAATCTTATTAGCGAAAAAGTTATTTTCGACGGGGTATCAGAGGTGTTCTCCAGACTATTTGTGACATGTTTCAAATTGGCTAAGTGAAAATCCGCTTCATATGTCTGTTTGTTTGTTGGGTCATCAGTTAGTGTTTTTCTAGGAATGAAAGTTTGCATTAAGTTATATTTTGTTACTATATTTTGTTGATATATTTATTACTTCTCATTTTTATTCTCATATATAGATATTGGGCCATTTCCATTGTTAATGTTGGTAAGGAATTAGGGTGTGTCTCAATGATCAGTTTGCAATATCCTGATTGGTGTGAACTAATCCTTAATCCTCCCCTTTCCTTACCCTAAAACTAACAAAAAAAAACTACATTTTAGCATTTAACTTTTGTTTACGACGGTGGATCACAGTACACCGGATATAGCTGGCCAAATAAGCAGATAACAAAGTTTGCGCTTGCAGTCGCGTCAATAGTTTTATATGTTATTGATATCAACAAGACGTTTTAAATTAACAGAAGTAGCAGTTCGTCATCTATTGACATGTCTAGATGTGCTGACCTCTTCATTACATACGATGTTACTCTTGAAATAGAAAATGAATTTAGGTAAATCGAGATTACTCACTGACGAGGTCCAGTGTTGTGAACAATAACTTCATGATTTCTCTTGAAGGTCGCGTATTGACTCAAATGGTGAATATCTTTATTTCTGTCTCAGGTTTCAATGCTCTAAAGCTTATTGGGATATTTTATAACTATGCGTGCATTTTCTATTTATATGTTCAGCGGGAGTGTACTGAGTATAGATATGAATAAAAACTGTATGTATATGTACCGGGGATAGCTATGTCTGAAGTCCAGAGGGGGTCCATTATTGTTTAAACGGTGTATGCAATTTAAAGATATAGAAAATTATGGTTAACAAACTGGGACATACATATGTCTAAAAGATAAAATATGCGGTTTGAGAAAAACATTAAACTGCTTGTTGCTGATGTATATACCCTAGGGAAATAAAACAATGCTCGACTTCTCCATGCCTAATATAGTTTCCATTGACAATGTTTTTCTAATATATGTACTAATCTTTGAAAAGCCGTTAATTTGGACTTACGATTTCCCACATTTAATCAATGAGTGGATCCTGAAGGAGGGGGTTCGGCTAAGATTCGGCTATTTTAACATTTTTTCCTTTTCTTTTTGCATTTTGAATTTTTAGCTTTTACTTTTAATTCGTTGCTAGTGTGTTTCTCTATAATGTGCTGAATTGTTAATTTGAATGAGTCCTTGTCTTGCGCACAGTAGTTACATTTTTACTTCACGTATATGAAATGTAAAAAATGAATTCTGAAATTATTGGTATCGTTATTGAGATTAGAGAAAACAATGAAAATCATAGACTCGGTTTCACGAGTGTTGTCATGAGCTATAGTGAATATTGTAACAATGTGCACACATCCTAATGCCAGCTTAAGCTAAACATGTATTTAATTTTTCAAAACTAAAAGTGTTGATCTCGAAAAAGCAGAAAGTATAACATTGAGAGGAATTAACGGCTACTGATTCCATCTCGCGGTGCTTAACATTAGTAAATTCTGAAATAAACACTTAGTTACTGTTGAAAATATCTACGTCAATCTGACTAAAGTACAGATCTTCCTACGGTAAGATCTGAAGACGACCCATTTCAATTGTTCTCCTATGAGACTGGTTTTCCAGTAACATCTATTTATATCTAAGCCAATCAGAGAACGTCTTTTAAAGGATGTATAATTTATGCATGATTGATTGAAAATGTCAAAATGAAATATGCAATATGTCATTTGTTGTTCATGTAAAATAAAAAAGAATATAAATAAAACAATTAAAATATGTCTTGGTTTGTTTCTTGATGAATGTATCGAAATTTAGCCCCTTTCCGGTAATTACGGTACTTTTTGTTCTAACTGCAGTGCTACAGAAAATGTTTTTCAGTCCTTGTTGAAAGCTAGCGTTCATTTTTGGACTAAAACATTCTGCTATATTCTCAACGAAATCCTCAAAGGATTTACAAAGAAAGGTAAAGTATGTTTTGATGAACTAGTTTATTACAATGAACTGTATTTTAATTTAGATTTTTGACAATCAACTTTAATGTTTTGGGCAATTTTACGCGCGACATTTACATCGCAAATTTATTCATTAAAATGTAAACAAAATGTGGTTGTAACAGTTTGATCGACACCCATAATTTAAATATATACTTTTTCGTATCTTGACAGATTCAGATTTTTATCGAGAAACCTTTCAAACGATTTAAACACATCGTCTTTAAAGTGCAAATGCAGACGACTTTGTAGGAATCAACATTGACAACAATTTAGAGGAATATAACAATAGATTCTGAACACTTTTTTATGAATTTATATAGAAACAGTGGTAAAATTTTGATTTTTTTCTTGCTAACCCAATACACAATCAAGTCCGTTAATCTGCTACTTGTGTCAAAATTGATTTCATCATTAATTTCTTAGTTAAAATCAGTGACCCCGGGTATTGAAGAAGGGGTGTTTCAAAAGCGTTTTCAACCATGATTTCTTGCCTTCCTGTTAAGAAAAAAATGCATTGGTTAAGAAAAATGAATATAACATTTCATATTTTGAACAAGTACAAAAAATGTAAATAGCATAGAATGGGTGCCTCTAAAAAGAATTTAGTTAGATAAACATTGTTTATGATAAAAAATACCATAAACAAAGTTCATCAAAGGATGTTATTTTTAAAGGCATGCAAATGTATACTTTTTACTAAACAAAAGACATTAAGAAAAAATGAGGTGATCTTTAAAAAAAAAAGTCACAAGGTAATATAAACAAATTGGGAAAAATAATGTTTTTCATGTAAACTGAAAATATTTTCAACAAACATAACATTCATTACCTGTATACTGTATGCACAGGGAGAGCAGCTGGGAATTCTCCACCAAGCACCGTCATGGGAGATGAGAGCAGATCTGAGGAAGAAGCTTGTGTTCCCAGATGTTGTTCAAACCAGCCTTAGACCAGACATTGTGATATGGTCGGAACTCAGCAGGAAGATTATCATAATCGAACTGACCGTACCCTGGGAAGACGCGTGCGAGGAGGCCCACGAGAGAAAAAGTGCCAAATATGCACTGTTAGCTGACTCGTGTAGGCAGAAAGGTTGGAGTGCTTGGGTTCTTCCAGTGGAAGTTGGGGCCAGAGGTTTTCCAGCACAGTCTGTCTGGAGGATGTACCAGAAGATTGGCATGACAGGAACCAAGAGGAAGGCAGCTATCAAACACCTGGCTGATGCTGCAGAAAGAGCATCATGTTGGCTCTGGTTTAGAAGAGAAGAGCCATCCTGGAGACCTGACAATAGCGGGTAGTGAACAGTCACTGCCGACCCCGTCAACCTGAGGATGTAGTGGAAAAGGGGTCGAAACATCCTGTGATGGTTGAAGTCCACCTGATGACGCTTGTCATTTGCAGTCTCCAGGAGTTCATCATCATGATCGTCAGAGAACAGTCCATACTGAAGCAGCAGTGAGGACTCTACATCAGCAGCAACCTGTATGAAGAAGTTAAGATTTCTTTGTATTGGAAAGAAAAAAAAGATCATTCAAATCAAATATTATTTCAAATCAGCACCATTAAACCCACCTTTCATTTACAGTGACAGATGTGGTGAAAACTTGAAACTAGTCATTGAATGATAATTGTGATGAATAATATTTTAGAATATTACAAAAATATGAAGTTATTTAACCTCATAGTGTTGAATTTGGAATTATAATACATGTATTCTGCTTGGTTTTGGAGTTAATATTTCTGTCAAAAATTCATTTGATGAGTTGATCATGTTATTATAACATTCATTAAATGAACATTGTTACTTTTTTCAGATTGCAGTTAGCAGACCTAGAATTGGAATAAAGGTGTCTCATTCCAAATTCAGATGTTGGTGGATGTTGGACTTGTTTTGTGAATATCATGTTATCTTATCTAGAATATCATTAAACAACTATAAAAGCATGTTGTATGATAATTTAGCGTGTGTGTGATATAAATTATATATATGAAATTTATAGAAATATATAATTAAAGTTGAACACATTGTCTTGAATATATTTAAAAGTAATTTGATCTGGCAATCACTCATCTAAACTATCATGATTTCTTATGTATAGAAATCTACACAATATGAAAAAAGATAAAGATATACTTTTTAGGTTTATTTTAATCTTATTTACTTTACATCAATTTAGAAACAAATTCTTACAACATATACTAAACCATATCTACGGTTCATGGACTAGTACTTTGTGGCCGGGAAGTTGCATAGTTTTAGTATATGCCTCTTATGAAAATGATTATCAAGGACATCACTGCTGTTTGCTGTAGTGCAGAGAGAGAATTTTTTCATGTCTTTGATAAAACAAATGCATTGATGACCTAATTAAAAAACAAACAAAAAAACAACAAAAAAAACAACAACATGTGAGTGTGTGTGTGTAGATAAAGATTACTGAAATAAATCATTGAAATGACAATGTAAATTTACTTTAATGCCATGCGATTTTAAAACTCACAACTGATTGCACTCCCTGTATATTTTTAATTCATATGTATTTACAATTACCTTTGCTGCTATTCACTGCTATTGGTCTTTTAAAATTACAATGACAATAATCATCATCATCATCATTATCATCATCTTAAAATGACATCCTCGTCATCTCAAAATGATATCATCATCGGTTCATCATCATCATCATCATCATTATCATCATCATCATCTCTCTCTCTCTCTCCTTGAATAAGGAAATGTGTATTTGAATATTTACATGTTATTCACTGATTGCAGTGCTTTTAAAAGTCTCTACATAAATACATTCAGTATTTTAAGAGACCCTGATTTAAGATTCGCCCCTCACTGAATACACTTTCTACCGATTCGAATTTTGTAACCGTTTTAATTTCATAAGGACGCGATGACATTGGCTAAAAATAGACAAGAGTGTATCAAGCACCCTGGTTGAACTAGTAACTTTATTTTATAATTTGTGTATTGTTTATTTTGACGTCAAGTCAGAAAAATATCTTTCATAACAAAACAAAATGGCCGCATATATTTTCTTTTCAATATCGACGTTGACTGATTCTATAGACGTCGCTAAGGTGACGTTAATATTCCTGCTGAAATGACTGTGCCAAATATAGATATTGAACACTTAAAAAATTCTGCAAGCTACGATATGATTGGCTGGGACAGAAATATCCAGAACACGAACGTCAACGGGTCGTCCTCAGATCCTTATGTAGCGTGGCGTATATATAGGAGATGACTTTAGTCAGATTGATTTCCATTTTACTGCACATTATATGCATGATTTTAATATTTAATGCTATCGATTACTGTCGCAGGATTTCTCATTGCTGGTACTTCAGTCGAAGAATCCGTCAGTGTTAGAAGGACATTACAGAATTAGTCAAATTTAACAGTTGAAAAGCAGACATACAGACAAATAGTAGAAATGGATATGACTTTTTTGAGGCGCTTTTGCTTTGCAGTTTTTATTTTTGGCGTTCATGTGGACTCTACACAGCTTGGTGCAAAATATCAAAGATTGGAGAATGCCCGATTAACAGATCCGTTTCTTTCGACGAAAGCATCTTCAAAAATACACTGCACAGTGAAGTGTGGCAGTACAGAAGGTTGCATATCAGTGAATTATCACCCTGCAACAAAAACGTGCGAAATGAATAAAAAACATATAATATATTCCAATACAACTCTGGCAACAGTATCGGGCTGGGATCTCAACTATTTCGAATTCCAAGGTAATATGCTATTACTACACATGTTTACTTTGTTGCAAAAGATGCAATAGAAAATGTGTTCTCCGGTCTTTTTTTATTTACATGTATAATTTCTTTCCGAAATATGTGATATTTTGGGTGCAAACATGTCAAATACTTTCTATTGCTATTGAATATAATAATATTTGGATCCCACGTCGATTGATGATAAGTGTAAACTGTTATCATACTTGCGAATAAAAATGGTTTTTTAAATCGAATTTTTTGCAAACTTAATATTAATCATTAAAACTAAATGAGTTTATGAAATGACAGCTCATGTCACATTACGTTATTTCAACACCAGACTGAAGTAGTAACTTACACTTGTCAATATCCGGTTTAAAATTATCATTTTATGCACGGTAAAATGTTCAAATAAAAATTAATTAGGAAATAATCTAGATATATTCTGATTATAAGTAACATTGCAATTATGATGATATTATCGGAAATTTCAATTTTTGACGAAAAAAGTCAAGTGTAGATCACATTGCACTAGAAAACGATATTTTCGTAAACGAACATTTCGGGGAAATTTGGTTATAATATAAAATACGATATCCCGGAAGCAGGTGCTGACTGTACCTCTTTCCGGTAGCAGTTCCGGGTATTAAATTCGTAAGTCCAGCTTGTTAATTGATAGCGTGCGCGAAGAGTAAATAGGATCAGTCATTTGAAGGCACACAGATATAGAAATTCTAAATAATATGTTTATTACAATTCTAAAAATATTTTGAATACGGTCCGTTACGCTATTATCTGCGGTGGAGAAACCAGCCATTTTTTTTACAATCACAGAATGTTGCATTGGGTGACCTTGCATCTGGAGATAGATCTAGTATTCTAGTGTTCTGACTTCAAATCAGGGCTGAAAAGAAGAGTAAAGAAGAAAATAAGGCCCTAATCCCCTGGGGAAAAAACTGTTGGACACCCATTGGACCATCCCGTGGAAAGAATATGTCATAAGTGACGCCCCCCCCCCCCCCTCCGTACGACATACGATATTTTTCATAGATTGGCTCGATGATGTGTTTATCTTTTTTAAGACCGTATTCAAGTAAGGTAAAAGTGGGTTTCAAACATGTTTGAAACATTGGGTTCATTGGCATCGCTTGAAAATTTGATCCTCGCCTATTGAATTTACTTTGATAAACAAAAGAAATGCGACATCATCATATTAAAAACCCTGTTATCTCATCGCTTTGATTATGAGTTGTTTCCATGCTGCAAAGTCGCTAAAAGCTGTTCAAATCCATAAACTACCAGGAAAGACTATCAGAATAAAAAAAAAATGCTTTTTTTAGCAATTTACTAATGTCTTGAATTACCTTGAGAGTGACTATATATTTAGTCATTTAATATTTATATTTTAAGCAAATTTGATACAAACCTTAATGTTTCATTACTAAATAATGTTATAAAATTAAAGATACACAAGTTTATCCATCGGTGCCGGGAAAAAGAAAAGGCTGAAAATCAGCGCAATTCAAATAGAAAAACCCCGGTGACACACGTTTAAGATTTTGTTTGCGGCGACCAGTGGTCTGTGACACAGCTTCCGGCAACGCAACAGTAATAATCCAGGCAGTCCCGAGATGAAATTAGACTAAACTTTGTTGTGCAACGGTGTGACATAGTCATCGGGGGATAGCCGGGGAGGTCATCTGACGAGAACCGGTTAATACTGGTTGTATATGTTGACCAACCGAAGTCCGGGCAAGCATCTTTGATATTTGAGGGTTGACGGTGATTTTTGAGGTTATTTCTTGGAGACCATGATCCTACGGTTATCGTCCAATCATAATCGGGAACAGACAGAAACCGGACTGTGCCGGTTCGGACCCAGTTGGCTCTTTGCATATATCGCACGTTGTCCGTACAAATTCCGGGACCGTCCCCGGTGGCCGAGTAGTTAGAGCGTCCGCCTCGGGAGCGGGAGGTCGTGAGTTCGATCCCCGGCAGCGACATACCAAAGTCGTAATAAATGGCATTGGTATAGCTACCTTGTTTGGCGCTCAGCATATAAGGGTAGTTCCAGGACTGGTTGGCCCGGTGTCAGGATAATTTGACTGGGTGTGGTATCATGCCACGTATCTACGGCATGATACTGCAGTGTGGCAGCATTATATCTGTCTCAAGTAGATATCGTCTCTAAATGACTGAAATACTGTCGGTTGGACATTAAATCCATTAAATAAACAAACCAGCATACAAACCAACGTAAAAAGGGTAATGAAAAGATACCAAATCAACTGCTGTCAACGAATCGCCTTGTTTGGCTGATTCTGATGCCTTACACTTTCATCTGTCAGAAAATATATCTAAAATAATACTTGTGAAAGGTGATAAAATAATTGATCTGATCAATTGAAGCTACAACTATTGTTTAATGTACTTTTTTAGAGACAGTATATGTGTTTGCGTGTTTAAAGATAATTATTCTATAACGGAGGAAAAACCATGTTTAAATACCAAAATTTGCATTGAAAATACGAATTCATAGCTGTTTTGTTGTTGTTTTTTTCCGGTTTATTTCCCTATTTTCCTTCCAGAGGTTCGTTTCCAAATAATGTATTAGATAATACTACCAAAGCAACACATCAATGTGTCTGGAGTCATAAAAGCGCGTCAAAATATCTCCTAATATTCTATAATATTTTTTTAATGATTAAGTGAGCGGATATACGGATCCTGATTTCAATGGCTGCAAATTAAGGTTATGTTCTTACAGTTAAAACGGTACCGAACAAAAGAGCGCAAAATAATCATGCATCAATCCAAAGAATGACTGACACGAGGTCAATATGTTATGGACTTTGTTTTTGAAAGTATTTCGCTATGGCTGGTGTTACATATTATACCTAACCTAGTTATGTATACACAACACTGCGGAAGGAAATCCCTATTCTAAGAATAACTTGTTTACTGTTTTGTTCTGGAGGTTATATATTTGTTTACTGGAACTTTCTTTTTTTCTATGGAAAATTCTAGAAGTCTTATGTAACCTGTTTACTCTTTAGAACATAAATTTTTCGGCCGTTAGGCCGTTTATTTTCACCCTAACTTCCTGTGAAACACACAGCAATGAAGAGAAATAAAATTAGGCTTATCATTGAAAGAAAAAAAAAAAGAAAGGAGTTGCGGAAACGAGTTCTTTAGATCTCTGTTTGTTTTAAAAGTTGACGTTTTCTTCTCTCAACGATTTGTCCCGAATAGTAAGACACTGCACCTTTTTAAGGTAAACTGAAAGAGTAAAACGCTTAAAAAATAGGAAACACATAGATTTCGGAATTTATTGTTCGACCCTGACAGATCCTATACTAGTATTCAACAAAAACGCAACATCCGGTTTCGTTTTGTAGCCCGCAAAACGAAGTCTAATGCGCAGATGTTTTAAGGCTGTAAATGTCTACCAAGATTGTACAAATAAGTTGGACCCATGGTATTTCGAAGAGCTGCACTGACACAGGAATTACACAACTATTAAACCATCAACGAAATCTATTACATGTTAAACCATTCAGACACTAATCATCAAGCAGGTTACCACGGCCGAGTATCTTTTTTAAAGATATTGTTTGGAGTTTTGCTCAAGTATATATAATGAAGGGGAGTTTGACGGATCAACAGATTTGTTTTGGAGATTTGTTGGCAACAATTTATCAAGTGTGGGTCATTCAACAATGTGGGATTAACTTCGGATTTACATTTGGAAGAAGGACATATCTTTTTGGCTGTTCAGGTTAAATTTAATTTTTATCAATTAGACAAGAATCAAAATATTTGTTATGATAATTGTAAGACACTGTATGTTGTGATATTCATATTGTAACTTGTTAATAATTAAAATATATTTGGTTAACTAGTTTGTTGCTGGCTTTTCTTTGTTGCGCCATTTTATCACCTTGGCAACACTGGATGTAATTTGTCGGAGAATGAGGATAAAGCGAAGCCTGAAAAAAAAACACAGTTGTCCAGAGAGGCTCATCTAGCAGACATGGCTGAAGAAAATTTGACAATTTTCCAGATTTATTTTTTTTATTTTTTTTATTGAACCCACTATTGTAGGAATTTTACAATTAAGATGTTCTTTCATCGCTTTATGTTGTTCCATGACAAAAATCACAAAGGGCAATATATTGGTGCGCCTTTTTTTATCATTTTTAATTTTGTGTTAACATAAGGTAAAAATTACTTCAGACAACACCACTTTCGTAAATTAACATTAAAGAAAAAAAATAATACGGACTAGTTGTATTTTTTAATTTGCTTTCTACTATTTTATTACCATTTTATAAATCATAATTATTTACTGGTTAGTACTTGACATTTGACGTATACGTGTGTAGATCTTTACGAGTATATACGTTTATGTTGACATGTAATGAAATAGATACAGTACTAACATTATCCTACGATTTTGTTGATAATGTAAGAGTAGTCCGGATTTCCTTGTCAAATACAACTTGCTCAGGCATATAAACTTAATTATGTATTGTACATGCTGATTGTTAATTACTTTAATGTTATACTATTTTTTTCATACAGATATTTGTTATTTTCTTGTTGCAAAGGCATGGGCATATTGCCTTCATTTGAAATCAAATATCTGTCTATCTTTTTCTTATTTATTAGACCCAGTTCAAACGTCCGGAGCCACTGTGTGGCAATCAACAACACGCGGAGGAGATTATGCAGAGCTCGCCATCGATGGGAACACGGATCCTGATCACTCCCACGGCTCATGTATCCACACTGAAAACACGTACTCCTACTGGGCCATTGAATTTCCCGACGTGGCAAGAATTGGAACTGTTGTTATTTACCTCCGCACGGATTGTTGTCGTGAGTATGTTTTTATGGTCTGGTATGAAAGAAAGCAATTTGATATAACACTTAAATCACTTACATAAATTAAGAATGATAAAATAATAAGAAAAATTAAGGCAAACTAAAAGCACGTCAGTTATATAAAATAGATGAATCGTCTTTCGCAACAAAGAAATAACTAGTTGTTAAATTATGCCATTTCTGTATCTATGTAACCCTTATAGTTCTTTTTGTAATGCTTAGGCATATTCACATTTTTAGCACATATTCACATTTTATGCATTTACCCCCTTCTCCCGCTGCATTTTAAATGAAGGATAATTGTTGGTTTCAGTAGAATATCATTTTTATTTTATCGAGTGAAAAGGAAAATCATTGATGATGAATTGGAATAACTCATTTTTGTATTCAGTTTTCAGAACCTCTAATTTCCGCATCATCACGGCATTAACAAGGGAGGACATCGACAACAACAACGGAATGCTCTGCCACTTCTATGCCGGACCGCCTACTGCTTCAGACAACCCGTTACTCCTACCTTGCCAAGCAGGGACTTACGGGAAATTCTTGAAAATTAAGCACGAGCTTGCAGACAGAATGCATTTTTGTGAGGTTATTATACTTCCCCCATGAAAGCGACGTTTTGCGTTTTCAGAGAACTGTTTTGTGTGTGTGTGTTTAAAGTACAACTGGCGCGAAACTATGTATCTATACGAATATGGCGTACATGCATATGCTCGGATACACGCTGGTAACCATACCTGAATTTCATTAATATTTATTAGGCTCTCTTGGTTCATTTCGTGTTGCCAGTTGTTTTAAAAATCTTTCCTATAATATATAGAATATGTCAGATCATTTGTCTTGAAAGGTTGACATTACGTAGCCATGGTGTTACAAACATGAAATGAATCATAAACATCAATAAGATAAAAGCCATTTTAACTACTAATTTGAATAAAATATGAGCACATGTTGCACATTGTACACAGTATAGAAAACTCAAATATTCATAGACAGTGTATTTTATCATTTTTCGGAATAGGACGCAAAATAAATTTAACTTTGGTTCAAATAAATGCCAACATTAATAGTTAATACTGTGACTGCGAGCTAACGAGTAGTGGTAAAATCGTTAACTTTCGTTGACATTAAATTCAGTTGAGTCTCGGTGAGTACATAATATTCGTTTAATCATTTTCTAGAACACTCGAGGTTTACTAAATAAATGATTTTCGTTAGATTTATACTCAAGTATAAACGCATCCACAAAATACGAGGTTGTTCATAAAGTTCGTAGACAAAGATCATGTTAAGAAAAATAACGTCTCAATTACTATGTTTTGTACATTAGATTTTAATTTCATGATATAAACATCTTTCAGCAAATCTTTGGATGTAATATCCTAAACAGCGAATGGCATAGACTCATTTTTTGTCCGATATGACAGGCGTTTGCGGCGCAGGTCAGGAACGTATTAAAACATTGCTTAATATTTATCATCAAAATCATATGATAATGGCGCAAGTATAATACTGTCAATGCTGTTTTTACGGCTGCTTCTTCAACAGCGTGACGTCATTTCCTGAAAATTTGAAAGTATTTGGTTACGTCATGTATAGGTTAATGTTTGTAATCGAGGGTTTAACAAATTAAACCGCTCAAGCTCGGTTAAACCCTCGATAAAAAACATTAACCTACTTAATGTATGGAATTATGTTTTGACGATACTGTCCTAGTCCCCGCCCATAAATTCCCGCCTTTGACGAACCAACCAATCAAATATGCTTCAAGATTGCTCATGCAAATTTAATTTCAAATGTGGCTCGTGTCTAAAAATAGACATGATGCAAGCTCATAACGACATGGAAGCGACAATTGCTATATGTTAACGCAGGTTTTGATCTCTTAGAGGGATATTGAATTATGTTAAAAACCTAAAACTGAAGTAGCGCCTGCTACAATGACGTCTATCGAGATAAAGACACCAACCACAAGTGACTAAAATGCAAGATGCTAAAGTTCCAAACTAAAAAATAAATGTGATAGTCATAAATCTAAACTTCATTTTTTACATGGATTACGCATAAGTTCTACAATTTATATTAATCATTCTCGATGGCTCTGGTGGCGGCGTATGCGGTTATTATTGTGGGAGGAAACCGAAGAACTCGGACAAAACCCTCGTGCCTCGACGGGCGACCACTGTACCTCCTCACGTGCGTGACCAGGAATCGAACCCGGGACGCATTGGTGAGAAGCGAAGTGCGTAACCACTATGCTATTCTGGCACCCTGGCACTGTGATAGTCAGATCGGGCGGGAAAAATAAGCACTGATTGAGCTAGTGAATACTTCATGCTATTCACTTGTATTTGCGATTTGTTGTTGATGATGTTTTACGAGTCACAAGATGTCACTACTATGATTTCTGTAAAAGGTCGTAATAATGGTACTGGTATGACTAGTTGGTCCGGTGTCAGGATAATGTGACAGGGTGTCAGGTCAATGTTCACAGTATATCTCAGCATCTCGAAGTAAAAAAAGGGACAGTTAATAACATGCTTAAACAGAATCTCGGTAGGAACAAGGTATGTGCCAGATAGGTTCACGGCTTCTGACCTAAAAAATAAATTAACTGTGGTTGTTGCTATTCTGAGATACGTGACGTCGATGTTCAAACGCCATTTCAACTGCGTCGCACGTCTGTTAGTGTGTCTGTTTAAAATGTCGTTATTTTATAATGGGTAAATGCGTTGTTGTTGTTTTTGCTGTTTTTTTTTTTTTTTTGTTCTTTTTTTTGTAATGTTAACTAAATGCGTATGTGAGAGATAATTATGGAGATATATATCTATAACAAATTTATAACTTGTTTTTTTGCTCTAATGTAGGTGTCCACGAACCTTTTGGATACGCCTTGTAAACGAAAATTAGCCCCCACAAACACCAGCGGTTTTACAGTACTTTCAAAAAGCCAGTGTCCGAAGCAAGCAGGTACAGTAACATAACGATACCTCGAGGACCGAAACGGAGCATTAAATATTTTTTAATATCGCAAAGCTTGAACAATCGAGGTACGCAGGAGACAAAATCGTTTATACAAAATATTGTATTTCTATTCCTTAACAATCGGAAATATTTAATCTCCAAGTTTTATTATCCCCGGCCCCATGCGAAGATATACTATCGAGCAAGATAGTAACTTTTCATTCCCACACCGCTGACGTAATAGACTAGCAGGTTCCTTCTCAGTCGGTCGCAGAAAGATAAACAGATCAGATTACCGGGTACAAGCTCTGGGAAACTGCTTTGAAAGCTGGGAAATCTGGACTGTGTTAAATGCTACCGGAAGTACATGTTGCTAGACTAGTATTTGCATTCCCTATTCCACTTCTCAATTTTGCACAGCTCATAATTATTCTTATCGTTATGTAGTAGCTTCAAAGCTTTAAGTATTTTCTTCAAGAAAACTATGCATAAATTATGTTCGAAACAAGACTACAGCTAGGTGCAACGGGAAATATCAAACCGATGTCGCTTATATCAATGCTGTTCGTGATCAACACTTAATTGATGTATGCACAGAAGTTATTAATTAATCTTCCTATTTCACATGAATGGTGAATTTCTAATATCAGCTTTAATAACATTTCCCAGCCATGAAACCTTTCCTTCAACTGCAAGTACCTCGACATATAATTTCCCTTTACGTCACAATGTAACTTTCTGTTCACTCGGCTAACGGCGATTTTTAGCATTTTTAGAAATTCTAATACTTGATATGAAATCTAGGTTTACGATGTGTAAATACACATTCCCGTAACCCGTGGGAGGTCTCCTGCTAGAAACACCTGCTTTCGAAAAGTAAGCTCCCTGGTTTATCGATATTTTTAATATGAGCAAATAAAGTTAAGCTGAGGAGTAAGTAAGTAAAAAAATCTGTCCAACCTGTCCGTGGGCAAGTGGAAAAAATCCAAATTTTCTCACCCGTGGTGTATATTAAATAAAAGAAATATTGAAAGGGGAAAAACGAAACACACACAGAGAAAGTTTGTTGTTGTAGATTTGCTTCCACATATTCATATAATCTTATAAACCGTAGGCAAGAGAAATGGAGAGAGTAAGAGTGGCGATATCTTATTGAGACAAATGATGCGTCAATCTTTCTTTAACGACCGTGTTCAAGCATGGTTAAAGCGGGTTTATAACATCGTGTTCATTGGAATCGCTTGAAAATTTGATCCTTGCTTATAAATTTACTTTGATAAACAAAAGTGAAGTGACATAAAATTAAAAACCCTGTTCTCTCAGTGCTATCAGCGCTTTGATTAAGATGTGTTGATTACAACATAATGTAACCAAACGCAGAAATGACCGGACCGAATATCCAAATTCAATGCCCTCTTGTAGGCAAGATATATGACTGTGTATCTGTTTGCGCAGGCGGGAAAAATATATATGAGAATACTATGAATGAAAAGAGACGCCCATGTACTCAATTTATTATATTTTCATAGACAATCATTTCCAAACCACTACTATTTCTTTTTTCTTTGCTTTACATAATGTTGAAGCAGTTGCTTATATAATTTTGTCCACTTATTTATTGATATCGATATTTGTTTATTTTTCTCTTTCTCTAATTTAATATAATCAATCATAAATATGTAGTTTAACTGTATCTTGCCATAGAAGGTAACATTAACTTTGTTTCTAGGAAAAGAACTATATAAGCTTACAGCTTTCGTTCTCATCCTATCCCTTATTTGTGTCAATATTTTGAAATATTTGATGTTTGTATTATATGGGAATAAATATGTTTAAATTAATGAAAAGAGTAAGTTTCTACGAAAGCTGGTCTCTGATCAAAAAATTTATCTATCCTAAATTGTTTAAAATTAAACTAACATTTATTAAAAAGGGTGATGTTGAGCTGTTTGTCTTTATTTTTTGTTTGAAAAAATATCCTTAAATTAACTCCAAATATTCTGTATATTTATATACATGTATCTTAAACCATTCTTAAGAATAAAAATAAAATCTTTTGCTTTGTTTTTGTTGAAAAGTATCGACACAAACAAGTAACTTTATAAATAGTTTCTGGTTAGTGTACGTAGTGTACGTAGTGTACCGTAGGTACCGGTTGAACACAGAGCAATGTTGTTTTTGAGAGAAGAGACTTTGAACAAAAACAACATACAAAAGTAACAAATCTAAATAGTTTCCATTTTATGTTTACATTTTCTTGTTTCGATGCCGTGTTGGCTAGAAGCGAATTATGTAAAAACAAACCCCTTCTCGAATAATTATGTCTACACACATTCTTTTCTACTGTTGTAGATTTTGGCTCTACATTTGACAGTGTGTTTAAAATCTAAGTAATTCAACTACATGTTCAAATGCTTTTGAAAAGTGATTTAGTTTAGTTTAAACTTATTTATTTAACGTCAATTGGGAAACCAGTTCTTACAACTTATACTAATCAGTCTCGACGGTTCCTGGGTTGGACCAGTACTTTGCGCCCGGGAATGTCATGAAGAATACTTGCCTCTAACAGGGTTCAAACCCACAACCTTCGAATCCGTAATCGAATACGTTACCACTGGACCACGGTGCCCTTAAAAACATTCCCTTAAAACGAACAGCTTAAAGGTATGCGTCTGTAGTTAACCTATATTTTTGAGGCCACGAAGCCAGGTTACGACAATGTTACACAGTTTTGTTGTTGTTGTTGTTTCTTTGGGGTGGGGATCCTGGCTGTGTAGGTAATGAGATTTAAGAATCGTTGGTCGTGTTATTCCAACCGGAAATCTTTCTTTGTTTTCTGAACATGTTTAAAACATCCAGGTCTCAGATTTCAACCTTAGCAATTATGTATTATATCTTGTATGGAAAATGAAGCCAACTGAAATACATTATGATTGTATAAAAGGAAGCTTTATCCAGCATTATCAAACCGTTTGAAATAAGCAAATCCTATTCGAGAAATATCTCGAGCTTCGCATTATAAAGAAACATATTTTCCCACTAATTTATTCTAAATTGCATTTCTCAAAGCACATGCTGTATAGTCTTTTAATTAAGACAAGTTCTAGACTGTAAAAAGCAACACGATACCTGTTTAAACGATTTATTTTCCTTAAATAATTCTTTCTGAAGTACACATTAAAAAACTAGAACATTAAAAATAAGGAATCTAGCTGACAGTGAAAGTCCACATTTTTCATGGACGTCAATTACTCTGGAATCCTTATATTAATAAGACAATAACAAAGAAAACAAGAGGGCCATGATGGCCCTGAATCGCTCACCTGAGTACCATTGCTTCAACTGATGTCAAGGTTTTTAAACAGACAAGGATTCTGATATAACTTAATCTAAAACATTTTACCCCTGACAATACTACACACCAAATACCTAAGCAATGGGCCATATGGTTTCAGAGAAGACTTGGGCGCAGGGTCATTTATCACCGTAGGGCCAAGACTTTGAAAATCTTGGTAGTGGCCCATAAGATGATGCTACATACCAAATATCTAAGCTCTAGGCCTTATGGATTCATAGAAGAAGATTTTTTAAGATTTTCCTATATAACTCTGTGTAAAACAAGTGACCCTGGTGCGGGGTCATTTATCACCATAGGGCTATGATTTGTACAATCTTGGTAGTGGCCCATAAGATGATGCTTCATACCAAATATCTAAGCTCTAGGCCTTATGCATTCATGGAAGAAGATTTTTTAAGATTTTCCTATATAACTCTATGTAAAACAAGTGACCCCTGGTGCGGGGTCATTTATCACCATAGGGCTATGATTTGTACAATCTTGGTAGTGGCCCATAAGATGATGCTACATACCAAATATCTAAGATCTAGGCCTTATTGATTCATAGAAGAAGATTTTTTAAGATTTTCCTATATAACTCTATGTAAAACAAGTGACCCCTGGTGCGGGGTCTCTTATCACCATAGGGCTATGATTTGTACAATCTTGGTAGTGGCCCATAAGATGATGCTTCATACCAAATATCTAAGATCTAGGCCTTATGATTCATGGAAGAAGATTTTTTAAGATTTTCCTATATAACTCTATGTAAAACAAGTGACCCTGGTGCGGGGTCATTTATCACCATAGGGCTATGATTTGTACAATCTTGGTAGTGGCCCATAAGATGATGCTACATACCAAATATCTAAGCTCTAGGCCTTATGGATTCATAGAAGAAGATTTTTTAAGATTTTTCTATATAACTCTATGTAAAACAAGTGACCCCTGGTGCGGGGTCATTTATCACCATAGGGCTATGATTTGTACAATCTTGGTAGTGGCCCATAAGATGATGCTACATACCAAAAATCAAAAGGTTAGGCCTTGTGGTTTTGGAGAAGAAGATTTTTTCAAGTTTTTCCTATATTAGCCTATGTGAAATCAAGTGACCCCTGGGGCGGGGCCAATTTTGACCCCAGGGTCATAATTTGTACAATCCTGGTAGAGAGTCATAAGATCATGCTACATACCAAAAATCAAAAGGCTAGGCCTTGTGGTTTCAGAGAAGAAGATTTTTTAAATTTTCATTTTTAAAATCTATTTTTAGCTCCTGTGACCTAATTATGCGATGGACCAGAACCATTTATACAACTTTAGTAGAGCTTCATCCAAGGAACATTCCTGCAAAATATTTTTCAAATTGGCCAAGCCATTTAGGAGGAGATGTTGTTTGAAGCAATTGTTGACGCCGGACGCACGGACGCACGGACGGACGCACGCACGCACGCACGGACGACGGACGACGGACGCCGGACAAAAGGCGATCAGAAAAGCTCACCTTGAGCACGTTGTGCTCATGTGAGCTAAAAATAAAATAATACAAAACAGGCAATGTTTTATCAAATTATAATGGTTTTATTGAATAAACGTGTGTATTGTGAAGAAAATAGATATATACATGATTGTGAATGCAAACTTAAATCAAGCAAGGTTATAAATAACATTCAAAAAATGAAGATTTTAAAAATAATTAAATAATTGAGATGATGGATAATTAAGAATAATAAATGTATATGAAAATGAAATGCAACAATGGTTTGTTCTTCTTTGGTCGTATCAATTCAGCAACTTACAATAATCATGTAGATATGGTAAAATTAGTAATTGATTACTTGGCCCAATATTTTTTTATTATCATAATTTATTATATTTTTTATTTTTATATTTTAATCATGTACAAAGTATTTATAATATTGATTTTTAGGACAAAAAATCAATACTGTTTGACGTTGGTGTAATTGCCATGAAATATATATATCAAATAATTCTTAACTTTGTTATTTCTTATAAATCTATCTTTTTAAATATTTATTGTAATGGTTCAGCTTCGTCCTGGACCACTTAACATCTACCAAGATAACCAAGGTACCCTAATGAAACATTAGGAAGCCTTGGCATTTCCGTGAAACGTCATGGGATCCGAAATGAAGCGGGACCATTACAGGGACATTACCTTAAATCAAATCTAGGAATGGTATATCAGAAAAACTTCTTTTCGGAGGAGAAAAAACTTTAGCCTCTACCTCTAAATATTCATTTATAAATGTTTGGCGTGATGAATATAAATATTAATTTATTAAATTTAAAAGGTATATTAAACGATGGATTGTTCTTCTCATGTATACGGTAGAATTTGGGCTATAGAATTGTATCAACTCTGCAGAAATCTCCTTCAAAGAATTGGGTCTGCTCTGTTTGCCAAGGCGCCAAAACACGTTTATATGAAGTAGAGGATTAAGCTGAATTGTGAATACGACACCTGGAACCTTTGCAATAATGTACAACGCAATAATAAATGCAGTAACTACAAGATAATGTTAGAAAATAAATACATATACATATTACATAAAAATGCTAATAATTATTCTTGCCAGGTTGCTTTCTTCTTGATTTGGCGTCATGGGTCTGTTGTAATTTACGTATCCAATGCTTATGGACTCGATCTCTGCCTGGACCTAGTCCTGAATGGCCGAAAGAGCAAGATATGAAGCGAGTTGCTCACACCAATAGTTTCAAAGTGTTTTTAGTCTGGTTCCCGATTGTCCTTAAGGTAACTGATAACGTAGTGTAAAGGGAATGTATCCAAACCAATAACCAGGCAATGAAACTCATTGGAACAAATTGTGTGAGCAGATCAAACATGATCATTCACAGAACCGTCGAGAGATGGTAATAGAAGTTCAAGCCATTAACTTCATAAGACTTAATTTTTTGCACTGGCAAATCTGACAAGGGTTTCCACTGTTTGATCATAAAAAATGAAGCTCATATTCTACATTGTCCGCATGGTGAACACAAATTCGTTGTTCCATATAAATGTCCTGTTAAATAAAGGATATTAATTTTCATCAAGTCATGAATATAAATATGAATATTATTGATGTAATGGATTAAATGGCATCGATATAATATCAATATATATATAATATCGATATATATACAAAACAAAAAAAATAATTGCCGTTGTTATCCATCAGTTAGACATTTTCGGTAAAAATACAGAATTTTTATCTGTAATTGTTATACCTATGTTTTCGGTTCCTTGTTTGGCATGAGAAAAGTGTTAAAAATACCCTGCTGCAAGCAGGAATCGAAACCTGATATTCAAACCCATAAATTTCGGTTAAGTCCCTGTAATGGTTCGGACCTCATGGCCTTTCACGGAGGTAACCATGAATTTCTTATGTTTCATAAGGGTACCTTGGTAGAGGTTAAGTGGTCCAAGACGTAGCGGAACCATTACAGGGACTTAACCTTAATAAACTTTTCCACTGGACTGCTGCACATTCAAGGACAATTGAATAAATGAACAAATGTATTGCACTTTATGCGATTCTACAGGATTATTAACACGCGTATATATAATGCATATGTGCTAATATGGTGTTTGTAAGCAGTTCACAGAATCTATTACATTTAATTTTTTTTCTTAGATGTCCACCAACAAATGACCTCTATGCAGACAGCGAAATATATCAAAGGGACATGTAAATCTCTTTTCGAATTGTCTTTCACTTCACAACGTGTGATCTGTTTATTACTGAATACATGATCTGAAACTGCAATGGATTTAAATGAACATTCGGGTTTTGGGGAGCATGAATATACTCGTGTAGGACTATATATAGATGTATTTGTAAAATGTAAGTACTACATACTATGAAACCATCTCTTTCAGCAGTTTCTCTAGACGCAAGAAAATTGATCAAGTCCATTAACTATTTAACCTTGTTACCATTCAGATGCCACAAGTTTTGGGACATAAGGTATATTGCTCTTTTGGTAGGATGCATCCATAGCTTTAATTGGTTTGGCAATTTGATGTTCATCCTCTGGTAACTGGGTCAAAAAGAATCTTCCTTTGTTTTTCGTGCTGTGCCTCATGAATTCTGCATTGAGATCGGCAATATAGTCGTCCGTTTCTTTCGAACCAACGAACTCCGCTTTGTATGAAGGTTCAGATTCTACTCTGAACAATTCTTCTTGTTGTTGTATTTTCTCAGTAACTTTTCTCTATCTTTAGTAATGGGGATCAGTGCAGTCTGAATAACTTTTTGTTCCCTTTTCGCCTTTTCTATCTTCTGTTCTAAAAGTTCACATGTGTCTTGTATATCGTTTGTTGAGCGAATAAGACTGGCTTTCACTTGTAGCTCAACGTTCATGTCTGCCTCAGCGATACTTATGTGGTAATTCAACGTGGCCATCTGGCGCTCAAGTGCAAATCTCTGGAGCTTATTGCGTTCGTACAGAGGTCTTAATGCCTTGTATGTTTTCATGTCATTTTCTTTCGATGCTTTTGTCAAACGCTGACAAAGATCGCCTCTTTCATCATTCAACTTTCGCATTTGTTCCGCTAATGCATCTTTCCTTCTCCTTAAATCAAATACATACTGACTTAAATTGTTTGAGCGTTCCTCGCGCTCTAACAGCTTCCCAAGTAATTCACTTTTCTCATCAAGATCAACCTCTTGCTGTTGTATTTCCTTTGATAATATGGTCAAGCGTCGGTTCATTTCCATTTCCAATTTTGTTAGCTTCTGAAGCCTGGTATTGAGGTCTTTTGTCTTTTTGTCGTCTCTCTCCAACCAGCGCCTAGCTATCCAAGCAGCCTTTTGAAACTTAATTAGAATATCAGGAATAAGACGCACAATGTTAGCATTGCCAAATTCTTGTATCTTTAAGTGAAATATTGTTTTTTCACTATCTTGTGTGAAATGCTCTAGATTTAAAGCCTTTTCTCGATCAAGGAGATAATCCATGCGTTCTTTTAAATGAGTCATTCTTTGTGCTAACTTTTCTATTTCCGTGGTGTCATACAAAGTCTTGATATCTGCAAATTCCTTCCCAAGTGCAAGGAGCGCATTCTTTGTAGCTAATTTTCTCCTAGCCTCTTGGGCCTCATCGTAGGAGGCTCTTCGTGCACGGGGCGTGACATCACGGTCTTCTCCAACAAGAACGGAGCTCAGTCCACTCAAGCCGCTGTAACCACTGTCCATACTTCTGAAAGACATTGCGCTTGGAGCCGGGGTCAGCAGTTCTTGGTCCTCTTGATCCGTTTTGTCATAGCCAGTATTGTAGAAGTAACGAAAGAGAGGATCATAAATTCTATCCAGGAAGTTGTCGCGGAGTTCACGAAGATAATTGAAAAACTGGAAGAACCATGTGAAGTACTTTATGATTTTCTCTTCTTCTGGAGTTGTCTTGACATGTCGGTGCCTCAGTTTGCAACGCACTATATTCTTGAGGTCCATCAGACATTTCCTTAGATGTGCGATCGTTTTGACTTTTCTTACATCAACAACAGTTCTCTTGGTTAGCTCATGAAACATTCGGTGTAAGAAGTCCACATTGAATTGTTCATAAGATAGATAAACTTTATCCTCAAAAGACTTTATTTGATCGTACAGCATATGGCTTCGGTGTTTTTCTTCCATTTGTAAAAGTCGCATCTGTTACAGAAAGCAAAATAACTGTTATTGTAAAAATATATTTACATACAAGGCATATTCGCACCATGCTATAGGTCGAATCGTTTGTTTCTCCTTGTCAAGCCTGATAAATATCACATCAAAATGCAATAGCTTACTATTCTATTTATCTAATATTCTTAAAAATATTTAAAATAATGAAATATAACGAGATAGACTTTTACATCATTTCATTTTCCAATACATTGTCATTTTTCTCAAAACGCGTAATAATACACCCCACAACATTTGAGTAAATAGGTTACGCGTACTTATACATGGTAATAAGATCTCTTACATATGGATATGGTGTTTAATTTGAAACAGCACTTGAATTGACGACCGAAATGCCACCACCAATATTAAAGCATTTAATATTTCAGAGATCTTTATAAATCTGAAATGCATATTAGTTTGTGTTACATTTAGTATCTACACATATTTTCTGTTATCATCTACCGGATGACGTCATTTGGTGTAAGCACATGAGAAAACAAGAACTATCTTTTAAAAAGATATTCGGCGAGGCTAAATATTTTTTAACTGTAACATGTAAAACAGATTAAAACTATTATGAAGTTAGTAAAGTTAGCAAAACAGGTTATAAATTCCAAGATTATTAGAGGTATTGTGAAGATTATATAACAAATCGGATTTAATTCATAAACTAAAAAAAGCTAGTCAACCAACTTCCATTAAATATCATGCACTTGTGGTTTTTTTAAGTAAAACAATTCATATGTAACCAAGCGAAACCGAAAGATCATAAATCGCGTATATTCGTTTATTGTTTCCAGATCCCCACAATAAACTGCACTTCTCCGCAATAGTTACCTCCCCTCAAGGCCGAGTCATTGCCAAAGCAGTATTCCTAAATTGATATTGAAGTGTTAAATTTTCATTACTGTGTTACCTTTCATGTTTCAAATAGGAATATCCTAAAAAAACTTAAAAATAAATTAAACAAGCCAATGATAGCATTACATTTACTCTGGCTTCATTTGCATACCAACATTGGCCAAAATCAATTTATACAGCTACGCCGGAAAAATATGTAGTGAAGGCTTGTGATAACTGTTCTAAAATAACCATTTAATAAAGGTAAATGAAATTTGTCTGATGATATTATGCATATTTCCAGGCAAGTTAAAATGTCACTAGATCAATACATGTAATAATAAAGATATTTATTCTATATATAATTTTCTCTACCTATTAACGCAGTGCATTTGTACAAGTGACCATATATTTCGTTACTGGACAGTTCACTGTCTCGTCCAATATGGTTTGCAATCTGGGCACATGTCCAAATATGTATCCGTATGAACACTTCAGTGTAAAATAATTACATTTATAATTAATTTTTAATTGTTAATTAATTTAGTATAATAACAGAAATAACATCCAATAATGACAAGTTAAATACATATATAACATATATTTCAAAGCAGGAAACTTCATATGAAATCAAAGCTTGAAACCTTTCAAAATGTAAGAGAGACAAATAAACAAAAGAGAGAGAGAGAGTGGTGGTGGTGGTGGAGAGAGAGAGAGAGGTGGTGGTGGAGATAGAGGTGGTGGTGGTGGAGAGATAACATCAGAATCATACCTGAACCATTTCTCCTCTGAATGTCTGGCTGCCTCTCCGACTGTCGTCAGTTCTGAAAATAAATCAACAAGAATTACCTGAAACATTATTTCATTGATGACTGAGTGAGTATTAAAGTCAGAGACTTTACCCTCTCGGTCACGGAGGCCCCAAAATTCTTTTATTGAACATCCTAGATTAAAAGCAAAATAATGGTGCACAAAGAAAAACATGAACTTCGAGGTAAAATTTTGTTAATTTCATTATTTGGAATACTTTTAAAAACCGTTAAAGAACACTAAAATTTTATTTATACTGTGAATATTGAGTTATCTGTCCTTGAAAAATGACAGAAAAGAACAAAACACACACTTTAAGAGACAGATAACTCAACAAGTTTTTTCCCATAGATTTAATTTTAGTGTAATTCTCTATAATCATGCAAAGTTTAAGAAAATTCTCATGGCTAGTTTTAATTTCCTTTTATGTCCTTATAGTTAAATTTTGTATTTGGTGCGTGTGCCTTTAATGGCATTTTTAAAATGCGCTTACAAAACATTAAGTGTAATCGTTCTGATTATTTGGACTTACTAATTCCACAGTTGCAAAAATGAATAAGATCCTTAATTTTAAATGTAAGTTTTCCGTTTAAATAGTAGAATATGTACAAAAAAATGGTATTATATATAGAAAAAATACCATGCCCGTAATAAGATAAAGCCCCCAAATAGTTAAAATTATCAACTACTTCAACATCTGTAAAGAGTTTCATTTGTTGACCATTTTCCATCAGCTCTCTCTCCGTATTATGTAGGCTCACGAGATCTATCGAGTGTTTACGAAATCTCCCGAGATTTCGAAGCGATTTCTTAATGCCGGTTGTCATCATTGAAAATAAAGAAGTAACAAACAAAATTACTGAACAGATACTTTGGTTACGCAGATGGCCTTCTCAAGGTAAATATGTAAATTCATAATTGTATGTCAACTTCCATTGTTTGCGTTAGGTGACACATTTTCCTGCATTAATTTTGGCAGCAATTAAATGTACGTGTTACTTTTGCATAATTAATGTGATTAAACGTGGTGAAATGCAGAAGGCCCAAGATTAAAAACGGTTTGCACATAAAACGTAAACACGATGTTTCTTGAGAAATTCTTGTGTGTAAATTAATATTACAGTGCAACAAAAAAATGTTTTTGTTTTTTAACTTCAACGTCGCTTAGTATTTTATTATATAGCGACGTCAAGCATATTACAAGTGGAGGAAGACCCTTAGTGAAAAAGATAAAATGAAAATAAATAATCATTTTGATGCTACGTTTTAATCTCAGACTGCAAAATAAAGATTGCTTTGTTCAGTGTAATTTGATGCCCTTTAGCTGACAAAATCTGCACTGGTAGTTCACAGTCACGAAAATTTTGAAAAAAATAGTATCATATTATTATAAGATGCTGTTGATTTAATGTTATGTTTGTTGTTGCTGTTGTTTTTCAGCAGAAATACAAAATATACTAGTCCCGTAATTCCTGATCTGCTGAAGAAAGCTCGATTAAAATACTTGTAAAAATATGTGGTTATTTGGTATAAGTTAATATCCAAGGATCCTACAGACTGTCAAAAAACTAATATGTGGTAGATTGTGTCAGGTGGAAACAGTATAAGGATGTTCTCTAGCGATGTTTGTTTTGTTGGAGTTAACATCTCGCCAACAGTATTTCAGTCATTTGGAGACTAGTTCAACTTGAGACAGATATAGTGCTGCCACACTGCTAAATCACGTCGTAGACATGGGGTATTATGCCATACCCAGTCACATTATCCTGACACCGGGCCACCCAGTTACATTATCCTGACACCGGGCCACCCAGTCACATTATCCTGATACCGGGCCACCCAGTCCTGCAACTACCCTTATAGTCAGAGCGCCAAGCAAGGGAGCTATACCAGTACCATTTTTGCAGCTTTGGTATGTCGAGTCCGGAGATCGGAACACATGGACTCTAACCACACGGCCACCGGGAACCAGTCTCCAGCAATGTACATCACTATGTAGCTCGTTGGACCATTTGTACAAGTGAGTTATATTGTTGTATAAAATATGTTAATGGAATAAAATGGGAGACAGTAATGCATTAATGTGTTCATGTTCTCACTTATGTGAGCGGTTTTTTTTTGTTGTTGTTTTTTCTATATTGTAAATATCCAATGTCCTGCCGGGAAAACGTGTACGAATTATCACAGGACAAAATAGTGACATGTGTTACATTGGGACAAACAGTCTCTGCCACACACGTGAACAAAGATGCATGCAATCAATAGTGTCCTTTATAAATATCTCGAGTCTCTCTCCTGTTGTTGATTTTGTAAGCAACTCGATTCTTTCTTTTTTATGTAAAGATTTGCAGGAAAGATGGTTGATTGTGTCTAATGACGGTGTGAATGAAACAGTGGTCACATGTAAACAGAGAGCTTGTGAAGCATCATTTATTCCTAAAGAATTTGAGAAATAATTGGTCCATTTTTTAAACCAAATTAGTTAGTGAATATACTACTTTGCTTTAATTTATAACTGACTATAGTGTTTAATATTATATTGGTTTTCATTTATCACTATTTGTTGATAGACAAAATCTGTATAAAGATCGTGAACAGCACTTGTTTAGACGGGGAATAGCGGATTAGTTACTTGGCAAAAGATGGTAAAAATACGAAGAAAAAATATCCATGTCTCTGAGTATTCTTTTTCTATAAAATATATTTGACAGAAAAGCTCTATATTACTCTATTAACAAACCCGGTATTTGTATACCGGTCCTAATGGCCGAGCGCCCCTGAATCAAGAGGTCGTGGGTTTGATCCTCGGTCGCGACATAACTAGTACTGGTATAGCTTCCTTGGCGCTAGGTACCTTGGTACCCCCCCCCCCCCTCCCTGCCACACACATACACAAAAAAGAAGCTATTCCACACTGCAGGCACGGGCATTTAATAGACATACTGTAAAATCATAATTTTTCGTTGACATTAAACTTCGCTAAATATGTACAATATTGAAAGCGTTCGTGGGATACCTTTATTCATGGATAAATGTTCTAGAAAACGTTAAGTCTACTAAATTAACATGTTATTTTTATGAATTTTATATACGTAGATATACATATTCACTTAAATAAATGTAAAGTACATGAAAGCTTGCTCTTACAAATCTTATGAAAGACGGTGATGTTCTTTGAAAGGACGATTTTTTTTAAACAGATGTACGTCGATTCAATTATTTCTTTTCATGGACAATATTCCCACATTCTATGATAGCGTCATTATTATTTAACACCAAGTTGTCATATGAATCACCAAAACCGTTGTTAGATGACACTTTACGTACTCAATGTTTTGTTTACCTTGACGGGCAGTCTCCAGTAGAGTTGGACAATTGTTATTGCGTGCAGTCTACCGTGTTTATACAACACAAATTATTTAGGATTAAAGAATATTTAATGTGTTATGTTTTATTTACGTTGATAACAATCGTTAATCATTTGATCGCCATTACGTTCATACAAACTCTACTGACTTATCAAAGGGGCCAGAAATTGGTTTACATGTAAAATATACCTGTGAATCTATGTACCACTACCATGTTAACTGTTAACTAGGGTCTTTGTCAGCAGGTAACAATTCATCATAGAATATCCAAAGGGTAATGGTAAATAGAAACGTTTTAATGCTGACTAAAATGTTTATATACCCGATACTATGTTGATTATTTCACATAATCGTAAAGAATAGTATATGGCAGCTGACGTTTTGCGCTCAATATCTCTTGATTTCTATTATACTAATCACTGAATCATTAAATGTTTGATTCAAGCTGTGAACACTGATTGTTCATCATTTTCAACACAGATAGATCTTTTTTCCTGTCTCCATGTGTGGAGAAAGGAAGAATCAACGCATTGGACCCCAAGGTGAGAAATGAAACTATGAAAGAGAGTTTTGAATTCGAGTATTTCATTATCCATCAATCTAGGCGTGGAGGGGAATTTTCCTTACATCAAATAAATATATCAAAATTGTATCTTACTTACATTATTATTCTTTATTTACGTGGGTTTAATATCAAGCTGTGAAAAAACTGATGTTCTTAAATCAAAATTAATCGTTGCAACATCATTTCAGTCCAACAGCGACATGCAGATAGTTACAGCTAGAAGAAGACCCCAAATGAACAAATGATAACTAGATAGTTTCAACGACCTATTTACAAGCCATCTAGAAGGCTTTCTTGACAAAACCGGGATTCGAGCCCATGGCGATAAGGGGCTTTAGAAATGATAAAAATAGTATCGTGATCTGTCGAGCATTGCGGCAATATAGTTTATCTATGTATCACAAAAGGACAATGAAGATAGCAAATCGAGAATATTTTCTGTGGACATGTCTTATGTTTCTTACCTGCATAGGAATTCAGAGCATATTGCATATTAATGTTGACGAAATGCGAATTAATTAAATATTCCTTTAATATGATTACAATGCATCGTTCTAATAATTATATGTAAACACTTTATTTTGCCAGTTATAAGGTTCCCACACCTGTGGTGTTTGTTTTAACACTGTCAAAGAAAACTAAAGATTGTGCAATGAACATCTCATGTTTATTCATAATCAGAATTATTTACAGACGATATGTCTGTCAACTGACGTTTATGTGTCAATGAGAGTTTTCTCAACACCAGGTGACTTTGTCTGTTTACTTTTCACATAATTTCTGGCGTAAATTGCGGAGATTTATAAACGGAATAGAAACCATTGCCATATTTTCTTTTAAAGGATTTTTTTTTTTTAAAAAATTAGAAAGTGCACATTAAGGTAAATAATAGATATCGTTAAAGTGCAGACACTGAACATTTCAAGTCGATATGAATATGGCATACGTACAGTCAAACCTGATTTAAGCAGTCAGTAAGGGGAACAAGAGAAAGTGGCCGCTAAATGAAATTCAAATATATAACAAAATACTACAGTTTGGAAATACTAAAAATGACCGCTAAATGCAGGTTGATCGCTTTGTGCAGGTGGCCGTTAATAAAAATTCAACTGTAATTACGAAATAAAGTTAAATGTATAGCTGTGGAGCATTTAAAATAAAGTATAATAATTCCTTTTAAGTTTGGGTCATGTTATTACACATTCAGAAGCACGCATTAGGCTTTGTTATGTATCGTTATGTTGTGTTAAACCTTGTATAGGAATTTTATTTTTAGTGGATGTAAGAATTTCTACCCCCCCCCACCCCCTCTCTCTCTCTCTCTCTCTCTCTCTCTGTCTCTCTCTGTTTTATTGCCCAATATTTTCTATTGATTTTTAATAATAGTGTAATGATAATGCTTCACTTCTGTCGTACTGTGCACCGGTGGCTGTGGCCGATTGAATAGAGCGTCCGCACCGGGATCTGGAAGTTCGATCCCCGTTTGCGATATACCAAAGTCATTAAAATAGCCTATGTAGAGTTACCTGACTTGGGGCCCAACATATAATGATAGTTCAAGGGTTGGTTTGCCCGATGACAGGATAATGTGACTGGGTGTGGTTTCATGCTACTTGTCTACGGTATCACAGTGTGGCAGTACTATATATGTGTCCCCAAAATGACTAAAATATTGTCGGTAGGACGTCAAAACCATATCATAACTAAACAATATATCGCTTTATATCTCATATGTGTTTGTTTGTTGGGTTTAACATCCCACCGACAGTATTTCATTCATTTGGAGACGATGTATACTTGAGACCGATACAGTGCTGCCACACTGCAGTATCACGTCGTAGACATGTGGTATGATACCACATCCAGTCACATAAACCTGACACCGGGTCAACCAGTCCTGGAACTGCCCTTATATTCTGAGCGCCATGCAAGAGAGCTATACCCGTACCGTTTTTACGATTTTGCTATGTCGCGACCGGGGATCGAACCCATGACCTTCCACTCCTATCCATATTTGAGTAGTGATACATATTATACTTTTAGTTTATGAATAATACATATGCGTATTTTTCAGCTTATGACCGCGCGTGTGTGTATATATAATAAGATATATAAATATTTAATATACTATCATTGACGATATTCTTTTGATTTCAATGTTCATTGTTCGCACTGAAAAGAGAAACAATACGCTGCTGTATTGTTTTGCTGACGTATGACCAGCAGTCAATTGCTTCATTATTGTTAAATGAGCTGGAGAACAAATATCAATATTCAATTGAAAGGACGGTAGCATTTTAGCTATTATTTACTGAAAGAAAATTACGTGGTAATATATTGAAAACTTTTTTTTTATGAAGCAAATCCGTCGTTTAGTTTTCATATATGTTCAGTCCAAAGAAGAATTTTTGCATTTTTTAGGGACAACATTTGTACACCTAACACAATACCATTTTATTGCATTCAAATGGACCGTAAAGAAAGCTCTATGTAGATTTTTGATACAATAAATTGCGTACTTGTAAATTACAGATTGCTGTACATGTTTGTCTGATTTTTATTGAACACACGTTATCTCATTTTCTGCTGAGTCAGTTGGCTAGTAATTTGCATGTTCTAGGTAATAATTTCTCCGGGTATTGACTTAATAATGGAAGCAATGAATAGTGTTGGGAATTAGTTTAAAAATCCCATATTTCTGACTGATTGATAATAAATCTGTGACATTTATACTTATACTTGTAATTTATTACTTCATATACAGACTGTTCTAAGAATAAAAAAAAAAACCTTTTTAATTTTTCTGTATTTTTATTTACAATGAAAATATTACTGTGGCAAAACTCATCGACAGACGACACCAAACAGTACAATCAGAAAAAGGCTTACAGTTACGATGCTACAAAAACCAAAATTCGCTTTTCTGTCTAGAATACAAAAATGCAAAATTTATTGATGGATAAGAAACCATCGTCGACGATTAATCGACGAACTGATTAATCAGTCCAACACCAGCAATGGATATAGACAGTTATCACTGATTACAACAGCTTGCATTATAAATTTTACTTACCGTACACTCTCACGACGCCTCGTTGTCATTTTAGCTGTTTCTGAATCCTATCTCCAAAAACTGTATCAAAATATTTTGCTCCTAATCTTCATTTTGCTTAATGTCCGGTTTATCTACTTATTCACTACCATTGATCTTATAATGGCAACTATGAGTTTATTCATCATTCCCCAGATGAATATATTTAAAGTCATCGCCACGTTAATAAAAATTTGACAACTAGTGTTATTTTCCGCGAATATTAAGTTACCATATTGTATGTCCCATTACATTTAAAGCAAGCTGCCAAGCATACATGTTGAAGACTGTACTTGCAGCTAACACTTTCTCTTTACTAAAGTACGTTTGAAATACACGATGAAAAAAAAACCTTTTCCAGTGTGTTCCAATTCTTTACTTACGTAAATCACTCGAAGATGGGAACCGCTATTAAATAGAATGATCAGATGTGGTTGGATATACGAAAAAACCTATTAACGCGTCTTTTATCTTTAACAAAAGGTTGAAAATATAATTGAATATTGATATTTGGCTCAAACGTGTGTATTCTATAGCTCTTTTGTTGGTCTGCAAAATAGTGTATTTGCATAGCTGTAAACAGAGATTGAAAACATGTCTAAATACTTTACTTTATGATATTAATTTTCATATTTCAACAAAACGTATTTTGTTAAAAGGCAAATCATCGATACAGAGGCCTTTAAAAATTATCGCGAAGCTCTCTTAGTTTCTTTTCTACGTCTGTCCCATTTATTGCCTATTAAAGTTTATCTGTATTATACTCGGGGTAGGTTTATCCGTTTATAATTACATTACTTAATAGCAGTAATATAAACTTGAATGTAAACCTTGTACTTATAATTTTATGCATTTTTTTCAGATCGCGAAGTGTTTGTTTTATAAAGATGAGCATTATTCACAAAATGGTTTGCCTATGTTGGGTATGTCCTGTATTATGATTGCGATACTTGAGGGTCACCGTTCAGAAATGCGTTATAAAAGATGTAAAGGTTCGGTTAGACCCTGTAAAAGTAATTAATTAAAATCTACATTTCTTCTTAATTATAATACAGGAAACGTACTAATGGAGAAGCACTTTATTGAATATCTATGAATTCACTCTTTTTTCAAAAGGAACTTTTTTTTTCATTTGTCATTATGACGTTGCAAGAGAGTTAGATGGCTTGCGCGAAGGTCCCTGAAACTATTGTATCTATCCGCATATTACTGGGTGATCATGATAGAAACATTTGTCTCGTAGAAGAGGCATATTTGTGTAATTGTTCTATAGTATGGTAATTTTGCTCGGTTATTGGATAATATGATGTGTGATAACAAAAAATATGTTTCACCGGAGTTCGAGTTTAAAATGCGATTTATTTTGTTTTTAGAATGACACCCTCTATAAACCGCTTGTCATATTTTATTACATTTTTGTAGCAATGTTTACATTTATAATATACGTGTGTGGGTGTGAGTGTGTGTGTAGCGGTCTATAGGTAACCCATTTGTATACAAACGTATCCAGGTGATAAAAGTGCAGCCAAATCCGTCACTAGAACCCGAAACCCCTCACTACCAGGGAAAATGACCTACCAAGTGAGCTATACAAGATCTTTGACTGACATAGGCTTCTTATAGGCCAATAAATATGAAGGTAATCCATCCATCATTAAATTGTGATCTGGGTCCATGAAGTAATAGTGAGAATTTCATAGTAAATGCAAGCCTTTAGAGCAATAAGACTTTGAGCAAAAGCGCCTATAACACCAAGTCAGTGGATGCTTGCATCTGAACTAAAGTCTTTTTAAGCATTTGAAGCATCATGATTATAATTTGGAGGATGGATTGCCTTATGTCAGTGAGTTTTATGTTTTTGCACATATCATACCATGCACATCACATATATAAACACTATTTGTACGTAACGGATTTTCGTAGCTGAAAGGTTATAGCACTTGACTTCCTATCACTCTGTTTGTTTGTTTGTATTTTAGGTTTAACGTCCCACCGACAGTATTTCAGTCATTTGGAGACGATATCTACTTGAGACAGATATAGTGCTGTCACACTGCACTATCACACCGTAGACAAGTGGCATGATACCACACCCAGTCACATTATCTTGATACCGGGCCAACCAATCCTGGAACTACCCTTATACACTGAGCGCCAAAGCAAGGGATCTATACCAGTACTATTTTTTAACGACTTTGGTATGTCGCAGTCGGGGATCGAACCCACGACCTTTCGATTCCGAGGCGGACGCTCTAACCAATTGGCCACCGGGACCGGTATATGACTTTGTCCCTCACCGCTGCGAGTTCGAATCCCGGTCTACTCAATGAGGTTTTCAAGAGGAAGTCCTCAACCTAGTTGGTTCTACCTAGATGCCTCTGTACACTCGGTGTTTACCCACGGGGACTCGAAGTTGAATGGGTTGACTCATATCGTATATAATGAGAACATTAAAAAGGGAAGGGGGAACATCGTTTTCGACAAATTCTTGAATATCGCATTTTCGTGGAAATTTTGCTCAGTAATGTGGATCACTAACGTTTGAAATACACAAAAATCTAGACGGTTCACGTGTAATTTTTTTTCTCTTATAAATGATTAAACTTTGTTTTAATGTTCCAATCGAGCTTGACACCTGCTGGGACAGACTACTTCCAGTTGCATTTGCAGTGAATGAAAAGTTCATTTCTCAACGGTCAGTACATTTATATTGGATGATTAAAATTCAAAACCTGGATAAAATGACAAATACATCTTTATGATTGATATCCAGTGCCATAGTTAATGTTTCCTTTAAAATACTTATAAATAATTTTCCCCGAGAAAAATGAGTTTTGATTATTTTCTGATTAACCAATGAAAACTTACCTTTTACTCAATCGAATGAAACCGGATATAGCCAGACCTAGCAGTTGTCAAACTTGAATGATATTATAATATAAGAGAAAGCCCTAACAATAACATTTAGGATATTATTTGATCTTTATTATTTATTTATTTTTTTATATATATTTTCATTTTAAACACAACTTAGTTCATTACAGTGTCATACTTGTGTTTAAACGCGTTTTCCCACGTTTGGTAAAAAAAACTTCCCCTTTATTATTTTTCGATATGATTCGTCCCATATAAATATAAATTCGTGCCCCTGTGGTAATCAGCCGAACTACTCTTTTAGCGAAGGTTAACTAAAAACAAAACAAGAAAGAAAAAAAATACGCATCGTGCAATTTGTCAGAATCATTTTTTGTTTCTATAAGCACATTCATGAAAACATCAAGAAACGATGTCCATTTACTTCAAATTTATTTCATTTGTATTTACAAGTATTGCCGATAATATCTTGAAGCCGTTGTTGATTTTAACAAAGTCATTGCTTATTGTCATAAATATACACAACATAAAATGCACCATTACGATGACATGACGGTCTGTCTAATTGAAGAGCTCCTGGAGAAGAAACAGGGTGAATAGGTCGTTAGGCTGCATCCGGCTAAGGAGATTGTAAGCCATCAAGGTACGCCGACGGTCTAACATACTTGTTTGTCCAGGAGCACGGTTACCAATGGCAGCTAGAATCATATAAATTAACAAGAAATTAATAGGTAAATCCGCAAGAAATAAGATAGAGAAATAAACAAGAAATAACAGAGAAATAATCAAGAGAAAAAAATGGAGTAAGAGTAAGAAATAAAAGAGAAATAAACAAAAACTAAACAGAGAAAAGAAGGTCAACGAGAAATGAACAAAGAAATGACAAAAATGTGATAAATAAACAGCAAAGTTTCAACAATGTGACATAGACATTTTGCCTATACAGATCTTTATTTCATACAAAGTATAGACACAAATAAGAAACTAGGATAGCGGTACAGATAAGAGTAAATATGAAAGAGAAAATTAAAATGAAAGAAAAACAATCTTGAAAATCCGAAAACTGAGGAATAATTGTAATAAAGATGTAATTAATAGAGAAGTGAATGGAGATGCCATTCACCGACAGCATACGTTTAAACCTTGGCAAAAATTCGGCATTACCAGTCCCAAATATGGAATGGTATTTAAGCAAACATTACATCATGCTTAATAACTATGCCATTATGTTTGATGACAATGTCATTTTGCTTGGTTTTATCTTGTGCGCTTGTTGATATCAATGGATGCGTTTAGACAAGTGCATTATGTGTAGTAACATTGGCATTTTGCTTAATGGCAATGTGCTTTCTTGCCTTCCATTGTTCTTGGTTACAAGGAAATCACGCTGCACAAAATTCAAGCAACGACATGCGTGCTGATTTCGCTCACTGCTTCTTGACAATGACATAGTGCTTGTTGATAATGACATTCCACGTCGTTTCAAACTGTCTTATTTCAAGCAGTTGATAGCTGACCCGTTAATATTGAAATGGTATGTGATTCGAATACCAGTGGAAGCTCACTTTTTCCGCTTCTGTTATACATGTTTTATGATGAAAATCCCCATATAGTTGATACTATTTACATGTAATTTGATATTTATCGGTCCCGGTTGGCGTGCGATAAGAGCATCCGCCCCGGAATCGTGTGGGGTTGGGATTGTGGGTTCGATCCCAAGCCGCGATATACCAAAGTCGTAAAATGTATTGGTATAGCTCCCTTTCTTGGTGCTCAGCATATAAAGGTAGTTCCAGGAGTGGTTGGTAATGTAACTGAATACTGCACTGCGGCAGTATTATGTCTGTCTCAAAAAGACAGTCCCTAAATAACTGAAATTCTCTCGGTGGGATGTCAAACCCTATAGATAAACAAACACACTTTAATATTGAAGTATACCGGTATATTAAATATGTTTGTGTTAAAATATAAATATTTACATTTTCATATTTTCATAGCTCCGAATTTTAGATTTTTGAGCTAGGTTGAGCTAGGTTGCTTGCAAGGCTGTTCTGTGGTAGCACACAATTCTGCATCGAAAACATTTTAGATTCTAAAATGCCCCCCCCCCCCTTTGAGATAGAGTTCCAAATTAGGTTTTCTGTCTTATCACTTAGTGCTGTTGATTTTTATGTTTATTTAAGTACGACTGAGGTCAAAACTGAATTGCAATTTGTATATGATGATGGTGGAGACAACGCATTAAATAAATTTAATAAATTTAAAAAAAAAAAGAAAATTGCGCAAGTGAGTTAATTAATTCGGAGATATCTAAACCTTCATTGGCTGGAGTTTATCTTTTGAAATTACCTATAAATACATGTATACAAATTCATGCTGAAATAACTGTCCGTATAGATCATTTAATAGGCTTTTTATGATAACTTTCATTTTGCAGCCTCTGTAAGGGAAGGTCACGGGTTCGAATCATTTTTAGCATTATATATTAATTTCAATTAACCTATTTTAAATAAATAAAATAAAATAAAAACATAAACCAGACATAGAAGAAAAAGTGAGATTCTGCTTGTTTATTTTAAAATACAGAAAGAGAGATAGAAGTGTGTGTGTGTGGGGGGGGGGGGGGGGGGGGGGGGGGGAGAGAAGGGGAAAGGGGACAATGTGCTTAACGTAAGCAGTCCATTAAAACAATTTTTTTTATTTTTTGTTAAGACCTTAATTACGCAAGTCAGTGCAAGTCAATAACATTGGGTCAGTTGGCGTGGCATGAATTAAATTTACTATAATATACGAAATAAAAACGACATTATTAACAAAAAAAAAAAAATCGGCGCTTTGATTTGAAAGCGACATCTGTTGATAAAATGAGGCGTAATACAATTTGGTTCGCATCATGCGTCGTTGCATTATGCTTGATGCTTGATGATATCCTTTATGGCATGGTGCGTGCGGGTTAACGTTAGTTAAATGTTGGATAGGTTATTAGAACATTCAAGTTCTGTAAGCATACACAAGGCAGTGATTACAAATAATTAAAGACTTTAGAAGGCGCATATGTATGGTCACTAAGCACAATAACACGGCCATCAAAGGCAATGCCGTTTTCACAACGTCATTATCACCGTTCCATACCCAAATTTTGACAAAACGTACTGTAATTGTGGATTTTTTGTTTGTTTCCTTTATCTTGTAAAGCTGGTGTTTGGTTTGAGAATTCAATATCCCAATAGAAATTGTACAGTTAGATTTCAATCTAAATTAAGGAATGTTTCAATATGTATAATGAACGTGACCAAACAGAGTTTAAAACAGCTCATTCACAGATGGTCATTGACTAAGAATTTGACTTTAACTACATGTGTGTATTGCGTCTATCAGTACCAGTCTACAGACGCAACGTCACCCAATGCAACCATTCGTGATTGTAAAAAATGGTAGGCTTTCCCACCACAGGCAATACCGTCACAGATGGTATTATATTTATTTTTAGAATTATAACACATATATTTAGATTTTTCTATTTTCATTTGCCGTCACTCACTCTGCGCGCATACGCTTACTTCATAGGCTGAACTACCCTAAACTAGTGAAGACGCCATGTTGCAGAACGTGTCACGTGGTACCGCAAGCACCTGTTTTAGGGGATATCGTATTCTATATTTAATCGATTTCGCCAAAGTAGCGTTTACGTAAAAAGCGATTTCTCGTGTAATGTGACCAACACTTGCCGAGTTTATTTGTTAGGAAACAAAGACTTCACCAAATTAACGACCGAGAGAATATTTTTTTATTATTATTTTTTTTTTTTCTACCGATCTTCTGTGAACGAGCTGCTTAAACGTTCGGTAAATATTACTGTTTGGATCAGATGCTATTAAATATAATCGTTAAAATGAAATATAAGAAACAGTCGTGAGAAATATACATGTTCTTATAGAGATAAGATAAAAACAGCATATGTTATAAGTATGTTGGCATATTCTCGCGATCACTTTACCAATTAGTTTTCATGAAAATGAATCGGATAACGTGAAAATATATGCAGTTTTCATGACACCTGATAATGGTAACTTAACTGGAAGTTTGCCGTGTAAGTGCTTTAAAGCACCACCACATACCTGTTATTCTAGTTTCACGATATCTTAAGCAGTTTCATGAAATCTGCTATTATCAAGAAAACTTTCTGTTTTCGTGAAAATTCACAGGCTTTCAAGATAGCACTCTCGTGAAAACATAAGATCTATTTCTTAGCGTGATTTAGCGTGATTTTGTTTCACGATACTAGATAAACATGATGAAAATTCAATATTTCGAGAAAGTTTTATTTAGATTTCATGAAACCTAATAGTTATGTGGTGGATAGAAATCACAGTACCGTGCAAAGTTTTCTGTTAAGATAATTATTAAGTTTTTAAAAACTAAAACTTTTTTCATCTAAAAACTAACTGGTTAAGCGGTGGCGTGAATATGCCACCATATATAGGAGTAATACTAAAATTATGTACCCAATACTATGAAAATAATTAAATTTAAAATATTTAAAAAATACTTTCATTTAGATATATATGTAACAAATCTGCATTTTTAAAATACTGTCGACCCAGCATACCAAAAAGTCCTTTATTCTTTTGCATGTACTTGCTAACACTGCTTGTAATCTAACCTATTATATATTGCCTTTGAATTGAATTGAATTAAATTGCTAGTGATGTTGATACGACATCATTGAGAGAATAGATGTATTAGCATTATGAATATGAAAAGAAATTAACAGCAAATAAGTTTTATTTTAAAATATCTCGCACTGTAGGTATTAGTTTTATATGTTTCATTTATATCTTCGGGTGCTCTGTATATTTTGTATATCACATATTTCATTTCATTATTTTACAGTACAGGCAAGTGAATTAAGCGACCATTGACTACAGTTCCATGAATGCGTACAGAAATATTTCGTCCACATTCACAGTAATGATGTGAAATTTGAACAGAAAATGAGTGTACGTTTTGCTTGAAGGTTAAGCTTGAAGTTAAGTTTTAAGTTCAAAGAAACACACTGGCTTTTGTTGTGTTTTTTTTATCATTTTTTTAATTCATTTTACTTGCTTCTAATAATTTACGGAGAAAAATCTATTTTTGGGCATCTTTTTTATAGAAAACTATCATAATGTATTTTAGAGCACATTATTTAACTTCAGTAAAAATAAATTACTTTTTCGTGAATTTAAATGGGTTAATTAAGATTGTGTCACAATGCCTTTTGAATCTATCTTAAGAAATGTAGTTACACAATATAATGATTTCAAAGCATTGCTTTTCTTCTGATGTGACCTTTTATGTATTAAAATCTATTTCACAAGATATACTCATTATTAATCATTGCTACTAAAAGAAAAACACGTAATAGCTATAATTTAACACTATCAGCACAAGAAAGAAAGAAAAGAAAAAAATACCGCACTCCATTTTAATACCGCTGTTCAAATGTGAAAACCTTTAAATAATTCATGCATGGATATTCACCGGGAGGGCAGTGACAAAGCAAGGTCACGTCGAACTATTCGAATGTCTTTTCTCATTTCTATTGCTGTCAATATTTGTACACAAAGCCTGTGGGGTAATTCAAAAATATATTAACCTAAAATGTCTGCTCTCCCCAAAGCTTAAGTGTCTGGGATGAAAGGTTTATTTATATGTAATTGCAATACATCAATTATTGTAATGTAAACTATGTACAAGAGTAGAAAATTTGGACGTGGAAATGAAATCTAGTTTGAACTTGAGGGGTTGTACAAGACGCCAGAATGGAACAGTTGAGTCTTGAAATTGCAACTTTTGCTTTTTTCTAGATTGGTTAGATTGTCAAAGATGTGCGTTTGTATAGCTAACTTTGTGAGGTGGAAATCTTGTACCTCGTTATTTTTCGGTGTCTGGGTCAGGGTTTGGGTTTGGGTTAGGGCTCTTTTTGTATGTAGCTTTTATGTTTGGTTTGGTTTTGGGGCTGAAATAATGGTTAGTTTCAATGTTGAATTAAATACCTCGGTTTACCTCGAAAAGTGTTACTCGCTATGACAACATTTTTTACATACAAATCGAGGTACAAACCGCAACAGTGAGGTATGAGTCACACATGGGATACCTCGCTAAGATAGTTAAACATCACTGTGTGTGTGTGGTGTGTGTGTGTGTGTGTGTGTGTGTTTTCGCTTAAGTGTCTCTACGTGCGATGCTATATTTAAATTTGGATATCTGCCATCTCA